>JAKSZP010018817.1:0-79220 GCA_022478985.1 Massospora cicadina | reverse complement strand
TAACCTTCCTCAAACCTTAATTGGTTATAAATATCAATAGAGTCCAGATTGAACTCACCTATACTTTGCAATTTCCTAGAAAATGTATTGCTACAATGTTAGGAGGTAAGGATCTGAAACCGTTACATTTTTACATATCCATAATCAATGTGGGGGTGTAGGGAAATATCTGCACTCTGGGTGTAGTAATCCAGCTTTTAGGTGCACGCTGGTGCTAATGCTGCTGGATCCCACAAAAGTTTAAATAAATTTAACAAAATTCACAGATAAAACTTAGTTTTTAGGAGTTTTTATTTAGTAAATGGAGTAAAAAAAGTGGTCCCCCTCAATATTTGACTAATCAGTGTTTAAACTGTTTTGAGGGTCAGAGGGAATCTGAGGATAGTTTCAGAATAGCTTTGACGCATTCCAAATTAGGAAATATGGTATACTCTCCTATCAGATCGTGGGAATTGGAGTTAATCTTTTTGGCAGAATGATAGTTGGGATGGGGTTTTGGGGCAGAATGTACTCAAGAGGTAGGGTTTTGATGTACTTCAACCAATCACCTCTAGATAAGATACTTTCACCTTGGGGGACCTCTGCCGCGCCTATAAAAAAGGGGGTCCCCACGTTGGTGCTTTAAGGACTTGGTTATGGTTGGGGGATTACCTTCCGCTGGTATCCCCAAATTTCGTCATGTGGTCAAAGTAATCTGACCATTCAAATTTACATTTAGTGCCCTTGCAGGTTTTGAAACGGTGTTACTCTGATTAACAGGGTTCCACCAAGAATCAGCTAGGGTCTTTGGCTGATATCCTCGAAATCATCATTTTTATTGTTATTAAAATAACTCTTAGTAACATCAAAATATCGCAAATGGCCAACATTTCCTCTTTTCAACTGAATTCAACCTAAAAAATTCTTATTTTTCAGCTGTGAGGGCAAATGCCCGACATCAGGTAAAACACCTGGTGAAGAGATGGGGAAGATTTTTTAATAATCTAACCCTTCTCTAACATATTATCTAGCCAATTTAATGGAGCTCTGTCCTCTTTTGATGCGTTTGAATATAAAGGGAAGTTATATTAAATATCTGAACTTTCAACTGAGATGACAGGTCATACTCATAATGGGGAGGAAGCTAGGTAGCTAATATTAAAGCAAAAACTTCCTGGTATGGGACTAGAAAAAAGGGTAATTCAGGTGGAAGGTCGATGGGGGGAGGAACAGATGCAAATAAAACTTAAGACAAACTCAGCTGGGAGAGTGTCATTTAGATTAAATTTTTCATTATACAACCATTGGAGAAGGACAGGGAAATATTACTCAACTGGATGTGCACCTGCTAGCAGCGCCATGATTCCACTACAATGTTTACAGGATATAATAAGTCAGTAAAATAAGAAAACTTGTCACAGAACCAAAAGAGACTCACAAGAACTGCACTAGATGGTTCATGGTATTGAATTTCTAGGCTCATAAGATTCTCCCAAGATTAGAGGCTCATCCATGTCCAAGTATAAGTAGTGGCAATCTGCAGATTACTAAAATTGCCTGCTGCTCTGGCATCTAGGAGCGTTTGTAAAATAATTTTATATGTCTCAGAATAAGGAGGTGATTAAAAAAGCTGAATTATGCCTGGATTTTATTAAAGAATAAAATTAGTGTAAGTATAGCAGGATTAGAAGGAGCCAATATGAGAAGTAATTTTCTGGTAAGTGGAAGATTAACCCTCGTTTACTTTTTAAACATACTGGCTAACCTTAATTATTAACTAATCAAGTCTATACTGAGGTACAACCTATTGCTCCCAAAAAGGGGAAAAGTTAAAAATGCACATAGGATGATAGTTCATTGTGGGACCATCTAGCACTAAAAAATGATAGTTCATTGCATTAAAAAAAGTGAACAACTCTTTGAATCTAGATAGGAGATTAGATAGCGTCAGAATACATGGCCAGTTGATTTAAAGTTCCAGCTAGTTTGGAAAAGACTGTTCATCTTTATAGGGATTGACAATGCTCAGTTGATGATTCTGAATGCCAGGGCTTAGCTGACTGATTGAACTTAGAAGAGACGCCAAAAAGGGTTAGTTGTGAAATATCTTTTCTAAAAGCATACAGGGCCCCTACAACAAGCCAGAAGGCTGTAATTAGGGCAGCCTCAGGTCTTATTGTGGCAACCCAAGGTTGGGAGAGGCGGGGAGAGATACAACCCTTTAGACTCACATCTGGTTAGTATTTTGTTATATTATATAAAATTAAATTTTAAATATAATGAGAGGGTTGCAACCCATATGGGATATATAAGCTTAAAATAAGGTGGTTGCAGGTTTCCACAGCGTGCGTGAAAAAAGGCAGCCATAATTGCAGTGGCAATTTTCCAGAAGCTCACAGAAGGCAAGGAGCTACGTTGGATCCAAGGATTATAACATCTGCTAATCAATCTCCAAAGTTATATTTTTGGAAGGAAGCATGCATTTTCAGATGATTTTGACAACAATCAGAAAGGCGGCATGGAGAGTAGATTCCATGACAAAAAGGTGTAAACATAGTTTTCTTATTTATCCGAACTAGATTATAGAAAACACTGGAAACATACCCTAAAGAGACGGTTGCCTATAATTTAATGGATGGAAGGGGTATAAGGGATGATGTGTCCTAGTCTTAGGTCTGTGGCCCTGCGCACTAGGTAACTGGGCGCATGGGAAGGAACAGTATTGGAGGTGTAATAATGAGCTAGATTATAAAAATTCTAATGCCAGGGTGATATATCAATCAGGTTAATTGATCCATCTTAAAAATTATTTTAATCAGGGACTCATCATAGTTGGGTTTTTGGTCTGTTCATAAATTCTAAATTAGATAGGTTTTTCAAAAGAACAAACAATTTGGGGGTTTGATCAGTGATCCATAGCACTTTTTGTGACTGGATCTGACATACCTGATGATGAGGAAGACTGAGGAGCATTTGGCCATTCCCTTGGTACCTGAGACAACTGGTTTTTAAGGCGTTGTTTTAAATGCTGACTATATTTTCTAATCAAGGCCCAAATACTTTTTAAATTTATATATCTAAAGCAAAAAAATTACATCTAATTATATTTTGGCTAAATTTATCAGCATTATTTTGATACCTTAACGTTAGGGTCTAACTGTGATTTCAGCTGCTAACTGCTGAGAAGGACAACCAACTAACTTTAGATGGAATCATTACTCTCAAGAATCAACCAACTTTTAGATGAAATTACTCAAGAATTATATTCAAATATCAATAACGTATAATTCTCAAAAATTAACATTGAAGATTGCCATATTATTGCCTCCCAAAGTACCTGACAAATTTTCTCTCCTCGCTAACTGAGGTGAGGAGGGATGATTGACTCCAGAGAAATTGTTAAGAAATTTAATACAAGGCACACCGACCAGGGGATAGACATTTATCAAAGCACCTAAAGTGACAAAACAGAAAAAACTGAACTAACTAAATTCTCAGACCAAAAGAAAATGATCATATAAAGAACGGGCGGAACAATTTGATCAAGATACTAACCTACCAGGTGGGACAGCACTAAGGCGCTCATCCTACCATGGTGGAAGGGGAGGGGGGATTGGGGGGCTCATTCTCAGTCTCATCTGCCTCATCGGCGAGAGCATAAGCCAAGGAGGAGAGCAAAGGGGTGGGGTGATCAGCGACATGGGGAGTGAATTTGGTAACAAGTGGCTGCTTAAGGAATTGATTGTACAACATTAAGTCAACAATGTATTTGGCAAGGGTGGCCTCCGCCTTAATGTGGAGGGCAGGGAGCTGGGACAGTGAAGCCACAGAGGTTTGGGTAACTCGAGAGTTGGCCTGCAATGCAGAAACCACTCTCTGGATGGAATCCTTACCGCGCCTGTGGGCAACTTCAATGGCCAATTTTGTGGTTTATGGGTGTGGATGTCCTGAGGATGGAGGGCAGTATTTCCGTGGCTAGCACTGCTACTGATGACTCTGCCATTTCACGGATAGAGGTTACTTCTGGGTGAGTGGCTGCTGCAACAGTGAGCTGGTGGTCCAAATGGAACTCCACAGCATCCAGTTGGGGGGCGTAGTATTGTTGGGCGACCAGTTTGGGTTTTTGACTCTGGTTAAATTTGTTGTATGTGGATTGCGAGGCCTCTATAAAATTACCCATTTCATTGGTTTCAGCCAATGAGAACCATGGGTTCAAATCAAACATAAAATTTGGGTCAGCAAATTGAAATGGTGTGGCTGGTTATTGCTGAATAACGTGGGAACCCACATTGGTCCAAGCTGATCCCTGATTGGATGAGGCGCAAGTGGCACTGGGAAAGGCGCATGTGGCACTGGTTTGAGGTAGGGGCTGATTGGCTGCAGCAGGCACTAAGGCTGCAGCAGGCTTTGGGGGAAGGGGGGGTAGGATTGTACCCTGTTGAGTAATTGACTGGACCTAATCATCAGATATTTGATCATATCAGATATCAGCGATTATGGTTCAGGTGTATCCTAAGTATATCTGAACTTGAGAATTGCGGCCTAGCGATTTCACTTAATTATATTTGACTATGATGACATGGGCTCAAGGGCTTTGTTGGTTAGGTCAGACTTAGATTAAGTTTTGACTTAATGACTCGAGCACGTGGGCTTTGTTTGTCTAAGTCAAAATTAGATTGTAATGTCAGTTGAGTTTTCAATCAAATTAATTACTATTTATTAATATGAATCGCCTTGGCATGTGCTGCTGATTGCATGTGAAAGTGAATTGGTTCAGCTATTTTGAAGACATGATGAAATGCCATCTCAAGAATCATTACAGTGTTTACACTGACCCTGAGGCTGAGCATGATGCCTTGAGTCAAAGTATGCGTAGACGTTCTTACAAACTTTTTACATGGTTAAGTGCCACTGAAATTAAGTCTTGGGTAAGAATTGGTGAACATCAAACCCTATAAATAACCCTTAAGTTGACATTAATAGAATATATTCAACTACTGGACTTTTTATAATTTAATTTATAAACTTTTTTGAGTTTAGTACTTTCATTTTGTATTAGTCAATTTTCACTTGAAATCAGTAAGATCAGGGCGGCGTGCCATTGTCCAAGTGAAATGACAGGGTATACTATTGAAGTACTACCAAGAAGCTATAATTTAAATTTAATCATCATCCTCCTGTCTGTTGTCCACACACAATAGACGCCCAAAACTTTTCCCTACGGTTAAAGAAGAACCAGCCATCAGACTACAGCCTAAAATTCAACAAGTGGCGCTCATGGCTGGGACTGCAGATGGTGACCGCGCTGAACATGGGAGTAATCCCAACCAATTATTTAGAACCATCGCTGGGCCCAATGGGAATAATGAAATGACTGTGTCCCAGATTAATTGGGAGGATTACCCATTATTACTTATCCCAACAATCCCATTTCACCTGAAGAGCTGGAACGCCTTGAGCAGCAGTTGTTAAGAGGATATCAAATAGGACAAGGGTCCACGGACAAGAGTAGCAACCCTTTCTACTGCCAACGACAGCAAGATGTGTTGTGGACGAGATATCTTACTCATCATCAATTAAGTGTAGCTCAGATCCAAAACAAAATTAATTGGTATAGAGAATATCACCCATTACTTAATTGAATTTGTACATCCCACCTCTAGAAATTCTCAGATGACAATCGCCCATCATGCAGCCATTACTGAGTTGGTGAATTTCTCTCGCAACTCCAGCCAGGTGGTCAAATTTTAAATGAGCGATTGGAAGCCATTTTCGCTGAGGTCCATTCATGTTTGGAGGCAAATCACAACTTGGCCACTTGGGCTAATGACCGGGTAGCAGACTTAGCACAAGAGCTAGATGACAGATTGCATCCTATCCTTGAAAATTTCTTAGAGGAAAAAGGAGTCACCAAATCTTGGGTCAGCAATATCACTCAGACTTCTATTAATGCTTAATAGTCCATGAGGCTTAATCATGAAGCCTAAGAGGCGCAGTTAAACCAAAATGATGAATTTTGTGACCAGTATCGACACCTGAGCGCCCAAATTTCACAGATGAAGGCTGAATACACCGAAAAAATCAGTTACTGACAAACACAATTTGAGGACCAACGGGAAAAAATGAGAAAAATCAAGACTCTATTGATCATCTTAATCTACAGATCAATTTTTCAATGATGATGTTAACACTATTAATGAGTCAAACAATAATCTCCATGGAGAATTGTACCAGTGGAAGAAGGCAATAAAAGAAAAGGACCAAGTGATTTCCACCTTGCAGCTACAAGCTACTAGCCTGAATGAGGAAATTGTGAAATTAAAATTAAAAAACCGAAATCTTGCTAATTGGGAAAACAAAATCAGTGAGTGAATTTGAGCTCTGGACAACAGGAATTGTCAGTGTGCTACAAACCACTTGACTGGAAATTCTTCCGAATATTATGAGGAAAAAGCTTCAGAAATAGCTACCAAAATGGACGCTGTGCCACGTCAACAACCGCCTAGCAATATGGTTGTTTTAGCCAACCCTAACACCTTAAACTGGGATACAATGCCCCAACGCTCTAGTACGCCTGGCTCTAGTCAACCTAGAAATAATTGTGATAACCAGGAATGGGGAAGCGATAATTATAAACCGGCAAACCTGCCAGCCTTTTACAAGAATGGAAGTATTACCACATTTGTCAAATATGTTGAAATGGCTATGCATGGGGCCAGCGACCACAACAAAGCAGCCACCTTGATTAACTTCTTGGATGAGTGGAGCATTGAGTTGATTATGCCTCACATTAACAAAAATCCAACATATGCCAAAGTCAAGGAGGCTGTGCTTCATGTTTTGGAGGTCCAGAACAGATGTTAACCAGAAAATTTAAGTTTATGAAAATCAGCTTTAAGAAAGATGAAGCAATTGATGAGTTTGCAGATTAATTCTTTCGCGAAGCTCAATTTCTCTTAGGTGCACAGGCTATGGTCGATTTTGACACCAAGATTGCACTAGAGCATGCCATAGAACCTTACCCTAACCTATCAAACACTCTATTGCCTGCTTTTGCGCAAAAGCTTGCGACCTCTGAATTGGTTGACTAATTGTGCAGATGCTCAAAAAAATATGGCCCTCCTAATACTGGTTACAGATCAGGATCCACTGCCTTTGCTGGAAAGCCCCTCGAAACCAATAAGAAGATTGACAGTAATCCACCTGTAAGAAATGAGCAAAACCCAAATGCAAGAGCCCCACGGCCATTGAGCGAAATTACTTGCTTTAATTGCCATCGTAAAGGTCACTATGCTTCCTGATGCCATCAGCAAAATGTCAATGTAGTCCTTCCCAATACCGTGCAAAAGGAGGGAAAAGAACAAGCACAATAGATGCGGGATGCTCTATTATGCCTAAGACACCAGTCTCACCCAATTGACAAGACAACGATGGCTATGGGGCCTCATTTAACAATGAATCAATTCTATTTTAGTATCAAATGAAGATTCCTTGAACGTACATGCAGTAACTTTCTCCCAGAGTAAGGCTGTCATACCTGAAGCCTCTGAGGTAGTTGCTAAACCCTATGTGCAACAAATACTTAGGAACATTCCAGCCAATGGGCCGAGCAATGCAGCAGAAACCTCAAGCCTGAAAGGGGTTAACATAGCAATGCCAATCAACATATTCATCAATGAATGTCCCAGTATTGGGAATACTCTGAAGCACACTCTTAACTCCCTGGATTCTTCCCATATTTACTTATTAAACTCTTTTATTCTTATTACTCTGAGTGCACTTATGTGGATATTCTGGTCAACAAGGTTAAAGTTATAGCTAATGTTGATAGGGGAGAACCTGTAAATATTGTTTCCACGAAGCTGGTTAAGAAACTGAAAATAGTTCCGGACATTGACCATCATCAAGAATATGTGACCGCAGGCCTTAACAGCACTAATAGTGAAGGAGTTTACAGCGCTCTGCCACTGAGATTTTGAGCTTTGGTAGTAGCTGCACCCGCTATAGTGCTTCAAAATGCCAATTATGACATATTATTTGGAACTAGTTTTAAGGACCTATGGGATCTCATGAGATTTTAAAGAAAACATCTTGATGATATTGGGCCAATCACTTCCAATTTATTACTCTTGCAACGATATGAAGCACACAAGCCATCGTAGGAATTTTATCAATATATCTTATACCAATGGGATAATACCAGTAGGGTATATTTAGCGGGGGAATCAAAGCTGCCCCATGCCAACTGCCATAATTGAAAATCGAGGAATACCTCTACGTGTGAATAAGGATGAGACAATAGCTCCAGGCCATCAACTGGTTATGAGGACCAGAACCACACTGGATATTCCAGAAGGACTTTACGGGGAGGTTGTATCCCCATGGCATTGTTCTCATACGGAACCTAAAGTGGTGCCTGGAATACTCATACTGGGGCATGGAGAGATTGATGTCTTACTAGCAAATTTGACCAGCCAAAATATTAAGGTCAAGGAATAACAAGTAGTCACTTTTTTTTTAGTACTAGATGGTAACAAGTAGTCACTTTTGTGCATCTATTTCCAAGAGATGAGTTAATATCAGCTGTTAAAATTGGTGACTTATCTGAGTTGGCTTACCAACTGAAACTATTATGGCACATATTGTAATATCCCAAGAATCGTTCACTGGAATATTGGAACAACAGAGGGATGAAGCACTAGAGTTGTTTGAATGATACTCCAGAATTTTCGCCAAAGATGACCAATATTTAGGTTGTGAAAAAGGAGTTCAGCATTTTGTTGATACAGGGGACCATATGCCTATTAGAATGAGGCCAATTCAGCGCCCCAGAGCCAGTGATGAAAAAGTCAGTGAAGAGTTAGACAAATTGCTGAAAAGTGGAATGATAGTGCCTTCCAAAAGCCTGTGTGACTGTCCCATTTTAATTTTAAAGAAGAAATTTGGCAGCAATTGAGTTGTGATTGATTATTGACGCCTCAATGCCATTAAAAAAAGGATTCATATATGTTGCCCAGAATTGATGATGCTCTGGACCATCTGGGAGGGGCGAAGTACTTTACTGCAATGGACCTTATCTCAGGATATTGGCAAATTGAGTTGCCACCAGAGGAGCAGGAAAAGTGCGCGATGATGATTGATGCTCAAGGGCTTTTTCAACTGACATGCATGACACAGGGGCTGTGTAACGCTCCGGCAACCTTTCAGCGCGCAATGGACATGATCTAAGGGGACCTTAAATTGTCCTGTGTTCTGGTGTACCTGGATGACATTAATGTCTTTTTGCGAACATTTTCTGAACATCTGGAGCACCTTGAACAAGTGTTCAAACAACTGTTGAAGGCCAATCTGAAGATAAAACCTAGAAATTTCTAATTCTTTAAAGAATAATTGGAATACCTTGGGTTCATCATTGATTCTAAGGGCTTGCAGCCTCAGCCTCAAAAGGTGGAGGTGATTAACAATATGCAACCTCTGACAAGTATGAGAGATGTTCAAGTGCTCTTAGGCATGGTAGGATAATATCAAAGATTTGTGGAAGGATTTGCAAAGATTGCTGAGACTCTATTACAACTACTACAAGGAGGAGTTCATTTTTGCTGGGCAGAGGAATGCCAACAAGCCTTCGAGGCCTTGAAAAACAAAATGAGCTCGGCGCCTATCCTCTGATATCCCAATTTTAGCAAGCCTTTTATCATACAAACTGACACCTCATTGACTGCAATTGGTGGTGTGCTATCGCAGATTGGGGATGATGGCGAGGAGCATCTAGTCGCTTATTGCAGCAGGACGCTGAATAAGCATGAGTGTAAAATTATGGTGACCAAAAGAGAATGTATGGCTGTCATCTATGCTTGTAAACAATTTCAGGTTTACATTCATGGCGCCAAGTTCCAAGTAGTAACGGATCACAGCTCATTATGATGGCTCCATAATATCAAGGAACCTGAAGGATGGTTAGCCTGCTGGGCCTGAAATTACAAGCGTATGATTATGATGTTATTCACAGAGCTGGAGCGGCCCATCAGAATGCAGATGGACTATTGCGACTTCCCATTGTAGCTGTCCTGAGCAATTTGGCCGATGAGCTTCATGAAAAAATGATTAACCAAATGTATATAGATGAGCCACCCAAAGTTCAAAAAGCAATTGAGAAAACATTAATTGACACTGAATATTGAAATGAAGTTCTATACAAACTTAAGCTATGATGGACAACGTTAAATCTTCCCAAAACCTTCTGACCATTTGGAGATTATCACACAAGCACACAAGGCCGTCAGGCATGGGGGAATGACCAAGACGCTAAATTTATTTGAGCCAGTTACCATTGGGATTCCATGCGATTTGATATCCAAGACATGCTTGATAAATGTCATTCATGCCAGATTGCAAAGCCTATGAAGTTGAATGTTAAATATCGTTTGACTAAACTTGACTAGCCTGGCATGCCATATCAATTGATGAAGTTGGCCCTTTGCCTGTGAGTAGCCTAGGCAACACATACATAAATTGTTGCTATCAACCATCTAATGAAATGGGTGGAAGCTAAAACAATTTGAGACGTCAAAGCTCTAACTACTGCCAAGTTCATTATGGATAATATTATTTATAAGCACAGATGCCCCTCAGAAGATCTTGATGGACAACGGCATGAATTTTACTGCCAAATGGTGCAACGGCTAAATGAGTTGATGTCCATCAAAGGAGTGTTGTCAACACCATACCAACCTGAGACTAATGGTATGGTAGAGCGAGTAAATGGCACTTAAGTCGGCATTTTACACAAAAATGCAGCCTTGGCACCTTCACAATGGGCAACTTCAATTAGTGCAACTGTGTTTGCGTACAATATTGGACACCACAGCAGCACAGGCCACTCTCTATTTCGACTTTTGTATGGTAGACACCCCCTCCGCCTCCATTTTTATATTCATTACTCAGTTCAACTGACGCAATTAACCCAAATAACTATGTCAAGCAATTAGTGAAAACCTTAATCAAGTTGCAATTGGAAGCTTATTAAAACGTGAATAGTTGAAAAACTATTCAGATGAGCTATGATGACTCCAAATGGGCTATGGTGACTTAGTTTAATGAAGGAAATTAAGTAGCATATTGTGATACTCATAGCGCAGGCCATGCGCACAAGGTAGCCTCGCTCTGGAAGGGTCCATTTATCATTTTGGAGAAATCATCTGAAGATGTATATACCATTAAGGATCAAGGCAACTGGGTTGTGAATTGAGTACACGCTAGTTCCTTCATCTGTATCATAAATGATAAATAATAATAATAATAATAAATAAATAAAATAGAAATTAAAAATAAAATAATGAATATAATAATAAATAAAAAGAAAAAGAAAAATAATAATAATAATAATAATAATAATAAATTACATATATATGATTGCAGGCCATAGATTTAATTTATCAACTTGATGCCTGGTGGCATCAGAACTAGGTACCCCCTCTTTGGTAGGGGGAGGAGAGCGCGATTGAACTGGAGAAACCTGCAGCGGAATTGGGGAGATGCGAAATTCATACAAATCCCAACTATCTAGACCCTGGTGGAGATGTGCCAAACCCAAGAAAGCTTGGCATCAGGCACGCTGGCCCGGTCAGCTTAGGAAAGGCCATCAAACTAAAGGGAAAGTCCATTGGTAGGGAAGTTGAAATAGGTGGGAGAGGTTTGACTCTGGATTAAATGCTGCTGAAAGGAAGATACAATTGACAGGAAGGCTCTCAAGACAGGGGTAAATGGAAGGGAGGAACTCTTTTGCGTGAAACATTTGGGAACAGGCCTCATCTAATACCCTGTGCATGTTGGGCATGGTATCAGTAGTAAGTGACAAAGGAGGGAAGTGAACACATGCACCCAAAAGAGCCATCTGGGGGACATACTTCTCAGGAAGCCCCTTAGCCAAGCTCTTACAAAGGGCTCAGTACAACACCAAGATACGCCAATCCTTTGAAACCTGATTCTTGAGGCCCAACGCGATGTGATAATTGGTATGAACCAAAGCGGGTTCACACCAAATCCTAGTGACAGTGTAGAAAAAATAAGGGCTTGGTTGGCCTCAATGATATCATAAGTGGCAACCTCAGGACCAGTTGTAAGTGTGGATGACAATTAGGCATCCACAAGCTCCAACATCAAGTCAAGCTCAAGACTGAATGAAGCCACGCTGCTCACATGAAGGGAGGAAGCAAGATTTTTTGAAGAGAAGACATTAAAAAGTGAAAACAAGAAGTCCAGAAGAAGATCCCCATCTGAAGGGAATTGTTCTCAGATCAGGGTTTCTTTGGACTGAACGTCTTCAGAAGGCCAAAGAGATATTGAATATGTTGAAAGGGGATCCCGCTCAACCCATTGGGATGTTTGGCTAACTGCACCTGAAGCCATGGAGGCTTGTTCAGGTAAACAATTAGTGCTATTGTAATGGGTTGTGAAACCAAACTTTCTAGTATTGTTGAAGCGTAGCTGGTTGACCCAGCTTGAGGAACCATGGGCAACACGCTTGAGTTGACAATAGCTCGCTGCATGGACTTTCTTAGCCTTAGGAAGGCTCATTGGTCCAAGGCAGAAAGGCTATAGATAATGTTCATACTGTTAAGGAGCGCGAAAAGCCAGACATTGTGAACTGAGAAGAAGGGTACCTGCTGCTTATATCCAGTCAAGGTGGGGGAAGTGTTGAGTAATTGGCTGGACCTAATTATTGGATATTCAATAAAATCAGATATCAACGATTATGGTTCAGGTGTATCCTAAGTATATCCAAACTTTTTACATAATTGCAGCCTAGCAATTTCACTTAATTATATTTGACTATAATGACATGGGCTCAGGGGTTTTGTTGGTTAGGTCAGACATAGATTAAGTTTTGACTTAATGACCTGGGCACGTGGGCTTTGTTGGTCTATGTCAAAATTAGTTTTTAATGTTGGTCGAGTTTTTGATTAAATTAATTACTATTTAGTAATATTAATCGCCTTGGCATGTGCTGCCAATTGCATGTGAAAGTGAATTGGTTCAGTTATTTTGAAGACATGATGAAACGTCATTTCAAGAATGATGACGGTGTTTACACTGACCCTGAGGCTGAGCATGATGCCTTGAGTCAAAGTATGCGTAGACGTTCTTACAAACTTTTTACATGGTCAAGTGCCACTGAAATTAAGTCATCATGGGTAAGATGTGGTAAATATCGAAACCCTATAAATAACCCTTAATTTGACATTAATAAAATATATTCAACTACTGAACTTGTTTATAAATTAATTTATAAACTTTTTTGAGTTTAGTACTTTCATTTTGTATTAGTCAATTTTCTCTTGGGATCAGTAAGATCAGGGTGGCGTGCCATCATCCAAGTGAAATGACAGGGTATAATATTGAAGTACTACCAAGAAGCTATAATTTTATTTCTAAATCACCATCCTGTCTGTTGTCCTCACACAATAGATGCCCGAAACTTTTCCCTATGGTTAAAGAAGAACCAGACATCAGACTACAACCCAAAATTCAACATACCCCATGTCAGAAAGTATTGGGTGTGAGGAAAATTGGGGGCCTTACAACAACTGCATTGGGTCTAAGGAGGTCATGAGGGAGGGGCATTTGCGCTTTGAGTGATCTAACTCAAAGCAGGAAGGAAATATTGTCCTTCTGCCCTCTACGCGGGCCCAGAATGGGCTGGGGGCTGAGGGTAAGATGGCGCGGGGTGGAATTAACAAAGCAATTTTAAAATTTATGGGGCTGATCATGGCAAATGCCCGAGGCCCAGCTAGGAGAGTGGCCCCATTGGGGACCATGAACTGAAGGATGGGGTTGGAGCCATACATGGCTAATATATCCATTAACTCCCAATTGAGTACTGCGGTGGGGAGGTGAGTGGGCAATCCTGAGAACTGAACCACCATAGTGGTTTCAGTGGGGAGCTGGGTGCATGTTGTTGGTATAGGGGCCCCCTTGAAGACCAAGGGCACAGTAGCCGCAGTGGTGGCATCAGCTTCGCAGGTGAAGCCAAGGTCAAAATACCCCTTAAAGGGGCAGAAGTTTATGAAGCCATCTGGCTGCATCACCGCCTGGGCCAGGTTAATAATTGCATGTTCCTCATATGGGAACAATCTACCATACTTGACCCGCAAGCCAAAATGGAGCTAGGAGCAAGGGAGAACGAGTGGGCTGTAAGGCACTGCCTGGGTTTGTGCCAGGTGGTTGGCGAGATCCTTAGGCAGACTATTTCAACCCAAGGATTTAATTGGACTGGACGTTCTAGACCAAGCGCGTTTTCCCACTCGACAGAAAACTCTAGGCAGGGTTTTGCTGCTGCCCCACACTGGAGCAGCCGGTGGCAAATCTGATGTCATTGGAGATTGAACGGCCATGGTTGGCATTTGATCACTAATTGTTTACAAAATTTTCTGTTTTTCTAATAGAATCACTTAAAAATGACTTTGAGTGGAAAGAAAAATACTCCAGAGAAATTGTTATAATCATAATATTAATTAAGTTTTACTAGATTGGAAGACCATTAAAATTTACTTTACACAACACATTTCAACTAAATAAGTTGATCCATTTTTAACATATGTTAATTATAAAATTGGAGGTCAATTTGATAACTATGGTAAAAGGAATCTAGAACCTGTCAAACCCTTCTTCACAATTATAGGTTGACAGGTTAGAAAAAAAGTGAGACAAACTAACAAAAGTTTATAAGGGTCTTATTGAAAACTCTATACCAAAAGTAAAGTTGTTGTTTAGTTTTGATTTGGATTTAAATTAAGTTTTGAATTAAGACTTAGTTTGAGGTAGATTGAGAGGAGTTCAATAGGCATTAGGCTACCTCATTTAAAACAAAGGAATTTAGAGATCTATTCTAATTTAGACTATCCACTACTCATGTCTCCAAATGTGAGTACCCATAATTTTGTTATTTGACTATAATCTGTGCATTTCCAATTTTCACATTGTGGTGCTCACTACAGGAGGATAGTACAGGTTATGCTGATCGAAATAATAACTTTATAAAACGATACATCCACTGGAAGTGAATATACATTTGGGGCTGAGGCCCTACCCTTTGGAAAACCACCACCATCAACACTGTACTTATATAATTGAATGATATACATACCATAACTTTTCCATGAGAAGCACCTGAACTCAAGGAGGTAGAGAAGCTAGACTTGGCCTTGATGCAAGGGTACTATCTTGCGGGGGATTGGCAGATGGATAATAGGTCAAACTTCTCCCAACATGCCAGGAATCATGATCAACTCTGGGAGGACTACCAAACGTTCCACCAACCAAATAAGTTCTAAATTTCTCACCATGCTGACCGATATTATACATATCAAGCAGTACTTGCCAGAGTATGCATATCCCTTAATCACAATCAACAATATACTATTGCCCACCAACACACTACCATAGACTGCTAGTTGGTGTTGGAAAATTATATATATGATATAATGATAAGCCTAAATTATTGATTAACAGACCATCAGTTATCCGCCAAGGTGAAATGAGAAGTAATTTAAAATTTAATTTGATTTGATAGGGGTCAACATTAATAGATCTGACCTCAGCTGAATATGGGTATTCTGCTGGACTTCCAATGATTAAAACGAGTATTAAAAATTTAGAGAAGCTGTGTTAGATGACCTGGATGGACCATGAAGTGGTTGTAGGGATGAGTTTAAAAGAAAAAAAAAAGAATGATAAATGGGAGTTTTTAAGAGAGGAACACGTAGTGTGACTCTGAGGTGAAAAACCTAAGGTAGAATGGTAGTGTGACGCTGCCGTAGTAATAGGGATTTTGTTATTGAAGCTCCATGCTTTCATTTTATAAGCTATTTTAATTTTTAGAGAAACAACGATCATCATATTGCCTTTTCACAGCATCTGTGGTATTCACTCCTGTGCAAAATTTCCATCAGATCACGACACATATAATGGAAACCAAAATTGGTTCTCACTACAAAAAACTTTTCTTTCTCGTTGCAAACACTTTTGCAACCCATTCAATTCAAGACTAAATCTAGTTTGATAATCTCATAGAGGGGATTAGTCTGCGCCCATGTCTGGGAGCAGTTGGGCAAGCAAGGCAAGAGGAGCAGGCGGAAGGCCCACGGCCTCTAACATTCAAAAATGCCCCGGAGAATCTGGCGGAATAGAAAAAAATCTAAAAAAACTGGCAGTCACAATTTCCCTCGGAGATACTCGTGTGGCAAGCACGATGCAACCAATACATTAATAAGCCACATTCCCAGCCACTTTTGTCAGTGGAATTCGGAGTCTGTGTGTATCTGGAAATCCAAAAAACGGCCCTATGGGAAAAATTTTGTGAAGATGTACACAAAATTTTTCCGACCGTGGTGTACGTTGCACCTCACTCCATGTCGCACGGTTGGCTGGACCTAGGTTTTGAAAGCAAAATAGCAGCAGATGAGGCTGCAGCGGTGCGCATAGTGGTCGACCTCTCTGAAGGGCAATGGGTCATCGAAACTAAACGCACCAGATGGACAAAATCAAACCAAATTTTCCTCACGTTTGACTTTTTGCCTACTACGGTAAAACATGACATTTTGGAGCAACACCTGAAAGGTGGTCTCGCCATATATGGCGAAATACAATCTTTCAAAATGCAACGTTTCATGCTGATGCCACACCTGTGCACCGGCAAAGCCATCGCAGTTCTGACCCCAACTGAGGAGATCGTGAAAAACCTAACCCAGATCCCGCACTCCACCTTTATTGATATTGCAGGGCACACCACCCACCCATTCTGGGTAACCGTGGACAGTGCGCCCCCCATTTGCACCCACTGTGACGCGTTCGGCCATAAGGCACATGCGTGCCCCATTAAAGAGGGCGTTACATTCTAAGAGCACCCCTCAGCGGCCATGGCCAGTGGAGAGGCGCACTACGAACCAACTGCAAGCACCAAAGAGGCTTTCCCATGGGGAGCACAAGGCTGCTACCTATTGGTAAAGCCCATCTCCCCGCAGGAGCAGAAGAAGGCCAAGCAGGTCCATAGGACTGCGGCCAAGGAAGCGGCCAAGGTCACCACCACCATCCCACACTCACAATGCCAGGAGGACATGGAGACCTTCGCGGCGGAAGCAACTCAGGAATCCATCACCCAATCAGATTGGGAGGCCCAAGATGAACGGGCCACTCAATCTGAGGATCCAATGGGAGATTTGATCTCGCCCAATCGCTGCACCCAAGCCCCAGTTGAAACCAACTTGGGACCTATCCCAACCGAAAAAAAATTTTTTGCCCCACTTGACGGTGCACCAAACTTATCCGCACCACAAAAAATTCGTCCGACGTTGGGAAAACAAAAAGCGAAGGCCAAAGCCAACGCGACTCTTTCCGCAAAAATTAACAAAAACCCCAATAGCGTTGCTGCTAATACCCGTGCTGCTGTGAAAGCCCATGGGGACCTGGAAGAGGCTGGTGGGCCAGGGGACCACCCCTCGCACCTAAGGTGCGATAGGGGAAACCTTCACTCTAGGGACGCTGAATATCGCTGGACTCAAGGCCTCCCTGTCCTGGGCTAGGAAACTGAGTTTTTTACAAAATAATTTACCCGTGGATATCCTGGCCATCCAGGAAACCCACTGTCCACGAGGTTCTGAGGATGCTTGGAAAACAATGCTCCTACCATCCCTATCCTTTTGGTCGAAGCACTGTGGGGTGTTAATTCAGAAACCAATTTTTTCAGATTTACATCTTCAGAAACATTCCTAAATGACCGAGTGCTTGTTGTCACCTTCTCATGGGCTGATGTTTCACACACAATTGTCAACATTTATGCCCCAAACGGTGCACAAGAGCGTCGGGAATTTTCTTGTTGGTCAAATCCCTCCTGCTACCCCCCAATTCTTTCCTAATTGGTGACATGAACTGTTGGCTAACCTCACCAACGGACCGGTGGCCACCCTCACCCCACGCCCCACAGGGTCATGTAGAACTACGCGTTCTAAAAGCCATCCTTGGGTTAATGGATGTGCTGCTGCGACATGCCCCACTGCTCGAAAACATGATGCGTCCCCACATCCACAACAGCCAATTAAGGTCCATGACCCGCATTGACCTTATTCTAGCACCAGCAAAATTCCAACCCCACATCTCCCACTTCAAAACAACGAAAATGGAATTCTCTGACCACCGACTGGTCTCAATAACATACCACTTACCCGTCACAGTTGCAAAGGCCCCACATTGGTACAAAATCTGCCCCCCAGAGCTAACGTCACCAGGATTTTCCACGTGGGTGGAAGAGGCAACTTTGGCAAAATCATTTGTTGCACCATTTTGTGCGGACCCCATTTCCACATGGGCAACTTTCAAAAAAGACACCATCCACTACTATCGCCATCTCTCATCCAGATGCTCACGAGCCACATCGGCGGTTATATCGCGTGCGCTGGCGGAATTGGCCCACTTGGAGTCCAATATTCCAGCCTCAGGATATAGCCCTGCATGGGGCCAGAAGTGGGCGGAGGCAGCAGCCCACCTCAACGCACTTGAAAGGCAACACAAACATCGGGTTTGTGTCCAATACAGGGCCACACACATCACTAAAGGTGACAAGTGCACCGCATACTTCTTCAAAAAAAATTTTGCACCACACCAGAGCATGGCCTGCACACAGGTGTGAAGATCGGATAATTCTATCATGGACACACCGGCCAAAGTGGCAATCAAAACACAAAGATATTACTCCAAGTTATACCGAGCTGAACCAATTCAGCTGGCTGAAATGGCAGAATTTCTCGACAGAGCTCATATCCGCACCATTTTCCAGTACCTGGAAATAATGAATTTAATTACTCCGAACAAATTATGGACTACCATTCGCAGTGCGCCAAACTGAAAATGCCCAGGCCCAGATGGCATTCCATATGAGTTCTACAAAAAATATTTTAAATACATATCCCCATTGCTGCTAGCCTCACTCAACCAAAGCCTGTTGGAAACGCGCCTCCTACCAGGAGGACATGAGGCTTTTACAGTCACACTCTTCAAGAAAGGGGATAGGCTAGACTTAGACAACTGGCGCCCCATTTCTCTAACAAACACAGACACCAAAATTTTAACAAAAATCATGGCTAACCATTTAGGGACTGTAGCATCTGCCACCATCTCCCCAGAACAATTCGGTTTCATCCCAGAAGGTTGATTTGGGATAACGTGCACTCTGTGGCTAATGTGTGTCAGTCCACAGCCTCTGGGGCACTTGTATTCTTGGACCAACAAAAGGCCTATGATAGAGTAAACTGGGAATACCTTAGGGCCTGCCTCCAACAATTCCGTCTACCTCCCCGCTTCATTAACTGGGTGATGCTGCTCACGGAATCTGCAACAATGGCTGTGCGCGGCCCAGGTTTCCTAAAGGATGTAGTCCATCCTCAAAGGGGCCTGCGACAAGGGGACCCCCTGAGCCCACTCTTATACAACTTCAGCCTTGACCCACTACTGCGAAATGTGAATGCCCAACTCACTGGGGTCCATGTGCCAGGCCAAACCCCAGTCAAGATGATGGCATTTGCAGATGATTGCGTGGTGGGGGTGTCTAATAATAAAGATGCACGCGCGCTTGAAGCCCTCATCCAGGAATATTCCCAGGTGAGCAACGCGGCACTAAATGCCTCCAAAACCGAAATCATCCTCCTTGGTCAGTTTCAGAACTGCTGGGCCCCAGCAAGTA
Organism: Massospora cicadina; assembly: GCA_022478985.1. NCBI lineage: Eukaryota > Fungi > Entomophthoromycota > Entomophthoromycetes > Entomophthorales > Entomophthoraceae > Massospora > Massospora cicadina. Next base: position 59,509 of record JAKSZP010018817.1, on the reverse strand, counting down.
GTTCCCAACCCAGCCCAGCTGCTCGCCCAAGTCCACGCCTTACTAACTCAAACACACCGCCCCACTGGTGCTCCCCTTTGTGCCGCGACCTACCATAGGACCGGTACGCCATCTGGGCGTGTGGATGGAGGCAGGAGGATACGCGTCAGCAGTAATGGAGGGCCATATACTGGACAACGTGACAAAGCGAATCGCCTCTTTCAGAGCCCACCCTACTATCCTCACTGGCAGGGTTGTTCTTGCCAACTCTATGCTCCTATCCAAAGTCTGGTTTGGAGCCCACGCCATCCCCTTCTCCCCAAGCTTCTTCAAATCCCTGTATGCTTTGCTACAAGGTTGGCTTTGGTCAGGCCGCCCTCCACCAGTACGGCTAGAGGTCATGTTTGGCCCTCATCATCATGGTGGCATGGGCCTACTTGACTTCAAAGCCCATGCCGCCAAGATCCTAGGCACCTGGATTGCGGCCGTTACTGCTCCTACACTCCCATCCCAACACTGGTCCCACGCGGCCTGCTCCAAATTCTCCCGAGCCTTGGGCCTCAACAATCCATCAAACCCCCACTCCCTGATGAAATACCTCGCATCACACACATCAGCCACAGGTCCTCACGGGACCAAAACCCACTACAAACGAATCCTACTCTCTCTATGCGAAGCGCAGAGTGGAGAATTCATATTAGTGGACATACAACCCAAAGAGGCCGCCCCTCTCCTCAGTTCACACAAGAGGTACAGGGGCTACCCATCCATGATGGCGTGATCCCCACTCGACCCCAAGTCCTATCCAGGGTGGACTACCTGGACATGATGGACATCCCTTATTCCACTGAGACCCAAAAGACTATCTGGAAATACGCACACCATCCTCTGTTGCAGCCTCAAGTCCGTTCCCATGTGTGGCGCTGCCTGAGGCGGGTGTATCGTACAGCTGAGCGCTCTAATGCTTTACACTCATCCTGTGTCGTGTGTGGCCAGTATGGAACGCTGTTTCACCGCCTGGAGAAGTGCCCCACTTCTAAAGTAATATGGCGCGAAGTCCAACGTCTGCTAGGCCAGGATCAAACACATCCCTTCAGTCTGTCAAGTGATATGTTTGCTTCATCAATGGCCTCCCCCTCCCACCCTCCCTTCGTGCTCTGGTGGTTGCAATCGCCATGTGGACTATCCACACGATTGTCTTGGATGCCATCGCCGGATCCATCCCCGCCCTCCCTGAAGCTGTCCACAGATTCTGGTCTCATTTGGTGGATCACTTTCAAGCGTGGATGTTTGGATATCTCCCACCACGTCGCCGGCAGCTGGTCTCCTCCTGGTTCCCAGTCTGGTTCATCAAATCAGACCCCTTCCTCCACACGTGCTCAATAGTGGCTACGCCCCTACACACGTTCCCTCCCCTTCCCATAAGTGGCGTTCCCGCTGGCAACAAGAGATAGCATCGCTTCTCTGGGGTGCCTCACCTGGTACTGAGTTTTGTCTCGTCTGAGTCATATTCGGAAGAGTCCGTCCCATGGTCGGCCTTCCCCGCAATAAACTTAAATTTAAAAAAATTGGTTCTCACTACAGGGGGCCCACTGATTCAAAAAAAAGTATATCTGCTAATTGCACCATGGAAGTTCCATCTAAAGTTGACAGTAACCCATCCCAGTCTATCAGCAGGTGCAATATGCTGAGTTTGAATTATTCTGGATATATAAAGTGGAACTAATGACAAGCCTATCCTCTACATAAACTCCTAGTAAATCATCTTGCAGAGTTGTCCAGTCTACTTTATAAACCTTGTCCTGCAGAACATTCTAATAGCAGACGTCCTCAACAATTAGATTGTTAGGAAATTAACTGGATGGTTTCCTCCTGTTAGGCCAAATAAATTCAATTAGTATTAGTATTAGTAGTTGATTAATAGCCTAGGATTCCTCTGGATCTGGTTGTCATGGGAAGAAATTCAGATATAATAAGTACAATTAGATTAGTGGTGAATAGAAGCTAAGAATAATTGAAAGTATGTATTATTTAGTTCCTGATGGGTGTCAGAGAATTGAATGCCAAAGGGTAATAATGAGAATTGCAATGATGCAGTAGCAATTCCGTTGAGATTGCACCTAATAATTAGGTTGTGAGTGTTTCTGCTTGGTAGAGTTGTAGGAATGACTGCAGCAAAAGAGAACATTAGCGACAGAGAATGGAGAAGGGACCTCTTTTAGTTAGTAAGCTACAATGGATTCTGTAGCGTGAAGTTAATAACAGGTGTATATCCCTTAAAGTTTTGCAGTACAAAGCTGCGTTTAATAAAATTGGTTTCTCAGAAGCACTTAGCTTCTATTATTTATATTTTACTATTTTTACTTGGAGAATATCAATCTCCATATCGTCCACCTGTTGTATCAATGGGTTTCACTTCTGTGCAACAAACTTTTGGAACTTACTTAATCCGATAAATAAAACAATGGTACTCTCTATAGGGGGCCCACTGATTAAACTCTCCATCTAAAATACATGTAACCATGACTAATTTAGATATCTTTTCCAAGATCTCATGGGTTTTTGCAAAATATAGTTGCAAACTTATTGAATCATCCAACGAAGAACCATCCCTGTTCTCTGTGACTGAGACAGCTGACCTCAGTGACTCCCTTATGGAGTTGTAGTTATCTAATTGTCCAGCTCTCAAGTTGGTACAGCATAAATGCTCCACAGATGTCAACTCCACTTAGCTTCGCAGTATTATGGAGTGGCTCCTTTGGGGGTATTATTTTTTATGAAGACTATAGAAAATTTCATGAAAATGCTCTTTAACCAGCGCAATCATGCCCAGCGCCATGAATTTTATATGTCCTATTTGGATGCAAAAACCACCAGCCTGATGTGCCATCTTTTACAGGACCATGTATATCTTGGTGCATATGTACTATCCTCTATTCAGCAGCTTTTGCTCCTAGCTTGATACAACATTGAAATTGGGATGTAATGCAGTTCACTCAAATGCAACAATATGATAATAGGTTGTTGGAACTCCTGGAACAGACGTTCACAGAGATGGGGGGCTCGTATTCAAGAATATACCAATGTTGCCAATGCTCACGATTGGATGAATCAACCTGTACCACATTTGAATGAGGAGTTACCCCGAGTTATGAGTGAATTGCTGAATTTTCGAGGACTCACGATTGACTAGATTAGGGGAGTGACTACTTAGGAAGGGACACTGAACGTTTAGTGCAGGAAATTACTGGTTGCTTGTTAGGTATCAACTCTGCCATTGTCACAATAGGGACTGGGTTACTTTATTGGAGTGGCATGTAACCAAGAAAGCTAACTCCGTCGCAGTTGATCTTAGTCAGTTGAGAAGTGAGTGTATCACCCATTTCATCACAGAAATTCCAGAGTTTTGTTTTTAGGATTTTCTGAGTATGGTCAGTTGTTGGATCAAATACCACACCTCAAGAGCTCTAACAGTGCAATAGATGATGACCTGTGACCCTTCCATTAGTGGATTCAGTGGTATGCGAGGATCTCTGGGTGAGTTTGGAAATTCTCTGATGATCAAATGAGGAGCTCCTTCAAGAGTGATCTGCACTAGTAAGTCAACAAGACAATATCTTCTGTCAAGATTGTGACAACGATCATCAGAGTTCCAGATTGCAACTAACTCTTGAAGATGTGATTCAGTATTTTCAAACTCTCAGACAAAAACTAGCCATGAGGAAGGGAATACGCTTGAACCTACAAATAGTGGTCAACGAGTTTAGACAGGACGCCAAGGAAGGGCGCTATCATTGTGGATCAGTTAAAGAAGAGCGCATTGTGGAGGAGTTGTTTGCAGACCAAGTGGGTGAAGGGAGTTGGGTTGTGGATAGTCTTGATTCAGGAGATGAATGATACAGTCCACGAGTGAGCTACCCCCAGTTGCATCATTATTCCAACCAAAGAGGCCACCACTCCTCATAAAACCCCATTAGCTGTAAGTTCTGTTCCCCACCCTACCTATGGCTCCATGTGGGAGGTATGTTCACTAGGCAAGAGATGGCCCAGTTCACTCCCTGGAACCACAGCCCAGATTACAATGAAAATGTGTGCATAAGAAGTTTGCCCCATTATACCAGGGATAGAATATACATGGGTTCTTCAAGCATTTTGAGATTGCAATCAAAGGAGTTTCATATTGCCATAAGGCAAAGTTGCTAATTACCACTCTGGATGTCAAAAGCGCCGACCAGGTCAACTGTTAGCTGGCGGATAGCTCAGTGACCTACAAGGAGGTCAAGGATATGGTTCTCCTCTTGTTCAGTGGTGTAGAAAAATTGCACAACAGAAATCAGAGTTCCTGATTATTGGGTTTTAACAGAATGAAACCATTTTGACATTCACTGTAAGACTTTAATGTGAAGCATATGTGCTAGTAGGGGCTGGAATACGTTAGAGGAGGATGTTAGTATCGCTTTGGCAGCTACCATGAAACCACATAGGGAGCTCTACAATGCGATAGCTCTAATTCTCAAGGGGATATCCCCCTACTGCGGATCATCAACTACCTGTTGTGATTGTACGCCACATATGACCCACCTAATGGGACCAGAAACCATCTGTGGCTGCCGCTGGAGGTCCATCTGTTAGTGGCTATCAGTGGCTGAATTATACAGCCCTGGCAAACCCTCAGCTAAGTTACAGTCTGCCGCCCAACATGTGACTTATTTATGATTATTTGAGCCATCCCCAGCCAGTTTTTAATGCTCCGACTCACCGCCACCAAGTTTACAACCATTGATACAGGTTTATTGGCATTCAAAAATGAGATCTTTCCATAATAATTTACTTTGAGTGCAGTCAGCAAGGGCATTATGTGGCGAGTTGAACTGAAAAGTGAAACGTCCGTGCCGTTCTGCTGAAATTGGACAAGCGGGGAAAAGAACAAGTAGAGTAGATGGCAGTTGAGGCTGCAACTGCCCCTGCCAACACCCTACTTCGCCAGCAACTTCATGGGGCGATGGGTCCCCTTGTTGAGGGTATTCTTATCCCCCAATTTTCCCCATGATTTTGAGGAAGGTGTGAAGTATGAAATTGATGAGTTTGCCTATAATGCGAGCTACACTTGCATTAACGCACCAAAAACTTCTCTTTTTTAATCCCAATTATCACAAAGACCCACTGGCGCATCAAGTCATTTACTTGTGCGCCTGCTCTCATCACTTTCTCTGAGCATCAACTTGCTTAATACTTTGAGGCAATGGATACTGCCGGTCTCATCAATGAAGAAAACCCACAATTATACCTCATTATGCCACATGTTGCTGATGCTTCTACCCAATGTCATCCGCCATGGTCCACCAGCTAAAACGGGAGCCAGATAGAAGTTTCTTCAAACTTCCTCATCTTCTGATATTGCTTCCTAGGCTGTTAGCTGAGGTGCCATGTTAGGATTTTTTTATTTATAATAATCCCTTTTGTTGAAGTTTTGGCCTACTTTGGATGGCTGGTTCTTCTTCTGGGATAAGTTAAAGTTTTCGAGCGTCTATTGTATAAAGACAATAGACCAGACGGTGACAATGGTCAAAATATAGACTCCTTGGAATTGATACTTCAAAGCTGTATTCTTCTTTTGTTTACTTGGACAATGGTAACAAACTTTCTTTTCCATAAAGATAACATTAGTTATTATGATTAAATTAGAACAGCAATTTTTGACAATCACACAGGAGAGATGGGCGTATTTAACAAAATTCAATCAAACTGGGCAAAAGCTGTAACAGATAATGGACAAAACAGTGCGCCTAAGAGCAAGAAACACCCTGGAGGGGGATCAGGAAACATTTCCGCCAAAAAACCACAAACTGAGACACCGCACAGGTTTGTGGAGTTTATCATGAAACTCAACCAGTACATGAAATCCAGTATAACAAATCCCCTCAAAGGTAGAGCACGAACTCCAACTCTACCTAGAGGTTGAGTCACCAACTCTGTGAGAGAAAGTGTGCGATGCACAGGCCTCCCTCTTCCCCTATGCAGTGTACATGAGCATGGAAATGGTTCACATGGCTGGGTCAATTTGGTCTTTGAGACCAAAGAAGTTGCAGACACCGTCATATAAGTATGCATTGAAGCTGTCCTTTCTGAGGGTAAACGAATTGTGCACACCGTGCGCACCAGATGGAACAAAGAGAACACTTTCTTCATCTCCTTTGACTCACTCCACACCAATCTCCCCCATAAGCAAATCAGGGAGGAGCTCTGAGCTAGACTTAAACACTACAGAGATATTAGCCAGCTAGAATTACAAAGATTTCAATTGGTGCTGAACCTGTGCACAGGAAAGGCAATCGTCGTAATCCACCCAATCCCTAAGGTGGCCGCAGACCTCACAAGAATCCCTTGCATAGTACAGTTTCACCTCCCAGATGGGAAGGTGTCAGAGCTATTCTGCGTCACACTGGAACGTGCACTGCCTATCTGCAACCACTGCACTGCATTTGGGCACAAGGAACATGCATACTCCATAAAGGGGGCAACATGGCCCTAGAATTATGTGATGACGCCATAGACGAAATGACAGAATTTGGCAAAATTTATTGATGCCAACCACGCCTTCCAAATGGGAGAGGATGGGCAATACATTCTCATAGACCCAGTATCACCCAAAGCATACCAAAATGCTGCAGAAGGCCCGCAAATGGGAAGCGGCCAAGATTGCATAACTCATGGCCTCCGCCATCAACCCTGGCAAAATTCAGGAAGATATTGAGTAAATCAGATGAGCCAACCAATCAGAACAGGCTTCACAAGCTGAGGAGGACATGGAGGAACTTATCCAAGTCACCCAATCAGAGCATTACGCCCAAAATAAAAAATTTTCTCAACAATGCGACTGAATTACCAAATTACATCAATCAAGCATACTTAGCAGAACAATTCAGCTCCACTATGGTGAAAAAGCGGGATCCAATTCTTCAAATTAGCACCCAAAAACCACAGAAACAAATCAGAACACTGCAACAGCCCACTGCAAGTCATTAGTGGAAGAATCTGCCGCAAATTCTAAAAACCTTAATTTCCATGAGAAATTGACACAAGGTATGGAATCAGATGATACCACAGGATATACTGGACCAATTACACAAATCAGGGATAGCAATAAGGGCGTTGGGTGTGGGCCAGGCGGCCCTCCCAACTGCTCCTGAGGCGCCATGGGAATCTCAGTGACAATAGGGACACTAAACATCGTGGGATCCAGGGCTCATGTGTCCCAAGCCAAAAAGCTGGACTTCTTGCAAAAGAACCCTGTAGATATATTGGCCATCCAAGAAACCCACTGTCTACAGGGGGAAGAGGAATCCTGGTCATCCAGGGTCTCACCATCACTATTGGTATGGATGACACACTGTGGGGTGTAATCAGAAATAACAAAGATAAAAATCACAAACTCCTCCTCATATCTGCATGGTCACATCCTGGTTGCAACTGTCAAAAACCAAGAGGAAATCATTTTGATAGCAAGCATCTATGTACTGTGCACCGCGGTTGAGAGGAAACAATTCCTCAAAACCATCCCAACACTCGCCCTTTCACCTGATACCATCCTACTGGGCGACTTCGACTGCTGGGATAACTCCATGGACTGATGGCCAACCCTGGGATACCCACCGGGACACATTGATTTCCGCACAATGAAGGCATCCCTAGGCCTACTATATACCCTCCTCCCCAGGTCACTACTCCTTCCCAACATGACCCGCCCCAACATATGCGAGGGAAAGCTCATCTCAATGAGCTACATCAACTACATCCTCGCACTGAAAACTCACTGCTCAAACATATCCAACTTTGCAACAATAAAATCAATTTCTCCAACCATTGACTCGTTTTGTTGCATCTCTCATCAACCTGAACTCCCACACAGGCGTCAACCTGGAGGAATCTAAACCTGGAAAACACAAAATTGTACAAAATATCTGACTGGGTCAAACATGAGGCAACAAACCCAGAATTCACAAACCTGTTTATATAGGATACCATTGGAGACTGGGTAAAGATGTAAAACTGAACTAATAAATAAAAATCAACACATTGCCTCGCGTAAGTACACTTCTGACAAAGCCACAATCAGGCGCACCTTAGCAGAACTGGACCATCTCAAGCTCAACGCCCCAAAGTCTGGCTACAGCCCCAACTGAGGCTCAAATGGGCGGAAATATAAGCCCGCCTAAATGCTCTCGTTTTCAAACACAAGCACATAATCAAAGTATTGAGAAAAGGTAAGTTCATTAAAGAAGATGAAACCTGCTCAACGTACTTCTTCTGCCAATTCCACTCCCATGGCAACCAGCCCACATGCAAGCAAGTCCGCAAAGTTGATGGCACTGTGTCAACTGACCCAACAGAAGTCAAATTGGAAGTACACCGCTACTACACCAAACTATATCATGATACCCCAACGGACCCCCAAAAATTAAAGATTTTATACACACCATCAGAATACAAAGCACACCGCTGGACTACAACCTACTAAACGTAATAACTTGAGGAACTCTGGGACAATTCTGTGGTGCACCCCATAGGAAATGCCCAGGGCCTGATGAGATACACTAAGAATTTTACAAGAATTTTTAAACAAATCGCCCCCCTCCTCTTAACATAAACGAACCAGTGCCTGCAGGAGATACATCTCCTATTTGGTGGCCTGGACTCACATCTCATAACACTGTACAAAAAGGGCTACAAATTGGACCTGGCCAACTGGCGCCCAATTGCACTCTCTAACAAAGATACAAAACTACTTACAAAATTTTTAGCAACCAGATAGCCAAAATAGCCACCAAAATCCTGTCACCCTATCAGTTTGAGTTCATACCAAGGCGTTTAATCTGTACCAATATACACTCCGTCTCCAACATATGTTAGTTCAAAGCATATGGAGCCCTAATATTCCTAGACCAGGAGAAGGCATATGACCGCGTTAGCTGGCCGTACCTGAAGGAATGCCTGGGCGCCTTCTAACTCCCACCCAGATTTATAAACTGGGCGATGCTCCTTACAGAATCAGCTTCCATGGCAGTATGCGGCCCTGGCTTTCTAACCAACAAGATTACACCACGCAGAGGGATCAAACAAAGGGGATCCCTTAAGCCCGCTGCTGTATAACTTCAGCTTTGATCCACTCCTTTGAGTTGCTGACTCACGCCTTATGGGCATAACTGCACAAGGCCAGTCACCAGTCAAGATACTAGTCTTTGCGGATGACTGCATGACATGTATAGATAACAACAAAGATTCCCGCAAACTGTAACACACATTAGAGGAATATTCCATTGAAAGCAACGCGTGGCTTAACAAAAGGAAAACGGAAATAATCCTCCTAGGCAAGTACATCAACAACTGGGATACAACACCCAAACCTCACAGCCACCCAAGAAGGAACAACCCTATTATCCTTCCCTTCGCATCAACTCCTTCAACCAACCCTGTCCGCCACCTTGGGTTATGGCTGGAGATAGGAGGGTACGCCAATGAGGCAACGGAGAACAACCTACTACAGCGGATGTCCAACTGCGTCGCCTACCTTAATGGAAGATCCCCAGAACTAATGGGGCGAGTAACAGTTGCCAACTCTCTTATCCTCCCAATGCTTGGTTCCCCGCACATGCAATCTTCTTCTCACCTATTTTCATGTCCTCAATCCACGCATTTATTCAGGGATGGCTGCGGCCTAGGACTCGGCCACCTGTATGGGTGGAAACACTCTTTGGCCCATGCTCCAGTGAGGCATGGGCCTAATGGACTTTGAGGTCCATGCCAACTGTATACTGTGCACCTGGATAAAGGAAGTCTTTGCCCCAAACCTTCCGCAACAACACTGGTCAAGAGCAGCGAGGGCCAACTTTGCACAGGCGCTAAAATTATCAAACCCACACAACCCGTCCAGCCTTCTCACATACCTTGTAAAACACCCCACCTCAGTGGGCCCTCACAGAACACTCCTGCACTTCAAACGCCTCCTCCGCACCATTTGAAACATGGGGTGGTCCGTCACACCTAAAGCACTATTAAGGGAAGGGGCAGGCCCAGAGCCCTCTTCACACTAAGGAACTCAGAGGACAACCCCAGAGGGAAACACACGATGTGCCCCAGTCATAGCAATAATAGACTACCTGGATGTTCTAGACATCCCATACGACCTCACAATGCAGAAGGCAATATGGAGGCTAACACATCATCCGCTCCTCCAGCCAAGGGTAAGAGCTAAAACCTGGCGCTGCCTCAGAAGAACCTACAGAACAGTAGATCGCTCCAACTCTCTCCATGCAGAGTGCGCAGTGTGTGGAGGGGATTGCACCCTATACCACCGCCTTGAAGCATGCCCCCCATCAAGATCCATATGGAGGGAAGTTCGCGCCTGCTAAGGATCCAAATTAACCAGAAATTATCAATCTCCAGGAGCCTCCTTGCGCTCCAACTCAAATCCCCAATACCACCTACCCTCCACTCCCTCACGGTAACCATTGCAATGTGGACAATCCACACTATAGCTTTGGATGCTTTCAAGTGATTTCGTACCAACCACCCCTGAGATAATAAGCAAATTCCACGTTCACCTACTGGAACACTTCCAAGCCTGGCTTTATGGATAAATGAAGCTGTGCAACAAAGGCTCATAGAGTCATGGTTCCCAGTCTGGTTTCTGCACATGGACCCCTTCCTCCACACCTGCTCCATAACAGGGGAAACACCCTTGAAGTAGCGCACTCAACCCCCTCCTAATCCTGGTGGTACTGGCTGGCAACAGGGGTAGCTCGTCTACTACGGGTTGCCTATTTTAGCTAGATACACTTCGCCTACCCCTATCCCATTATGTATTTCAGTACTACCTATCCCTGGTCAGCTTACCTCAGTTAAATAAATACTTGTACAATGGCTCGCTGCCCTTATCCTTTTATTTAACTGAGGTAAGCTGACTAAGGGACATACATTACCAAAAGGCAAAGTCTAAAAATAAATTTTCTCTGAATAAAAACAAACAAACTTCTCAAAATGAGTGGATGACATACATAATGCAAACTAAACCAACCACATGGGACAGCGGGAACCACTTATCTCATCATGGCGGAAGGGGAGGGGGTCAGTGGGCTCATCCTCATCAGCATATTCATCCCAAAGCAGGGAATGGGCTACAGCAGAGAGAAGGGGCATCGGGTCATCAGTGAGATGCAGAAATATATTTCCGATGATTGGGGTGGTAGTAAAGCATCAGTTATATATAATAGTTCTGACATAATTTTCCAAAGCTAGTTCAGCTTTCATGCGTGCATCGGGTAGTTTTTTGAAAGTGGCGATATTAGTGAGGGTAATAATTGATTTGTGATTCTGTGCTACCTCTGCCACATGATGAATGGCGCCATTGGCTTCTTTGCGGGCTTTGATCAACAGATTTTTTGTATTTTATTGGATTTAGAGGAAAATTGGGAGAAGTAATTCCTCCTGCAAGCATCTCCACTAATATGGCAGCAGCTTTGCAGAGAGGGCGTCAATCTGGCTTAGTCATTGCTTCAACAGCCATCTGGTGGTCACCAAAGAACATTTTGGCGTTTTGATGGGGGGCATATATGTAAGGAGAGTATCTATAACTCTCCTGTTCCCAGCGTGGCAGTGCACGGTGCCGCGGGCCAACGCCAGGAACTAGCATTAGTGCTAAAGTAATTAGAGCCCAGCAGAGGGTGCTGAAGCCATAACAACTTAGGCATAAAAGTGCGAATTTTATAATAAAAGAACCACTAAAGGTGACGTGGTGCAAAAAGGTGAAAGGGGATAAGTGACTCAGGTTGGAGGGAACCTAGGCGAACCAATGGTGCACTAGGGGATAGCTTCAAAGTATTTGCAATGTCAAATTAATGGAGCGTGAGACCTCCTTGAAAAGGTTTGCGCACAGGAGCATTCGAAATATCATAAAAGTAAAACGTAAAATGGGAAAAGATTTATTCAAGGAGTCGACCAACAAGGAATGTTGGTCAGGGAAAACACATTTAAGCATCTACGGGGAAATACGGGGTTTGCTACAGTGGACCCAAGCACTGACCCACCAATAGGGTAAAACTAACATCCAAATTAGTTAATTAAGCTGAAACTGAATTCACTCAAGTGATTGATTGAAGTTAAATTTGACACAAATGCGTTGTTTCATAAATGAAACATGTTTTAAACCCCATTCCTTAATGAACCAAATGGAACTATCCGCATTAATTTGGTAGACCGTCCATTTTAATGCCTGGGCTGATGTGAGGGACTGGGTATTTGGCACCCCACTTGTACCAACCTGGGCATATTTTGCTCATAACCAGCGTTGGTCTAGGGTGCGCCTCAGGTCAGGGAGGGCCTGTAGCTTCACCTTCTGGGCCTCCTGGCGCCCAGCCTTATATTTTCGGTTTGGTCCCCACTATGATGTCATGAGTACATGACATTACCATCTTCTCCCGACAGGGATCAACCCCCCTCCAAGGCCTTGCACCAGGGAAAGGTTCTTGTGAGCAGGGGCCAACTTCATGGCGGCAACAGTCAGTTTAGGTTGGGACCCATCAGCCTGGGGGAAACGCTTGTGGAAAGCTTCAATCAGATCTTGGGCATGCACACAGTCGCGCGCTGGAACCCAACTGTTCTTTGCAGCGTCAAAGCCATTCCAGGATACCAGGTACTCGAGTCTTCTTTTTTCAATGCAGTGGGAGGCAACTATTTCTTCCACCTCCCACTCTGGCGCCCCATCCACGTTATAGGCCTCAGGAGTCTCTGGTGGGGGCCCTCGAAAAATGCCAGTTTGCTCTCATGAAACACAGAGAAGATCTGAAAAGAAGGTGGAAGATCCAGCTGGTTTCAGGAATGACCCACCTTTCTAACCATGCGGTAGGGGCCAATCCTTTTTTTGTCCCAGCTTCTTGCATTGCTGCTTGATAGGGATTTTATGAGCATCAAACTTCATGAGTTCCCCTTCCTTGTACGCAGGACTTACTTGGCGCTTCCCATCAGCATTCTCCTTATACACCTGCATTGTCGCCTCCAAGCTTGTGGAAACCTCTGGTAGACCTTCTTGATTGTCTTAGCAAAGTCCACTAGCGCTTCATTCTTAGACCCACAGCTGGGTTCCATGTTAAAGGCGGGGTTAAAGACATGGCTGGCGAAATATGGGGAACAACCAATCGAGGAGTGCAAGGTATTGTTATAACTGAATTGGCCATGGGGAGATGGGAACCCCAATATGAATGATCAGATGCGGTGTAACACCGCAAGAACTGCTTGAGGCACTAGTTTATTCGTTTAGTCTGCCCATCTGATTGTTGGTGATAGGCAGTCAAACGGCAAGGGCAAATCTGAAGAGTCTTTCACAACTCTTCCCAAAAGACAGAGGTAAACTGGGGTCCCCAGTCACTGATAATCTCTTGGGGAGCCTCATGGAGCGCAAACACCTGCGTGACGAAAAGCCTGGCCATCTCAGCCACGGTTATTGTAGTTCTGCAAGGAACAAATAGGAGATCTTTGTTAACCAGTCCACAACCATGATGGCATCGTAACCATCTGAGACAGGTGGTTCTACAATAAAATCCACCGATAGGGAAGTCCAGGGCCCTTCAGCTTTCTGGACTGGTACCAACAACCCCGCTAAAGGTTGACGATTTGGTTTCATTTGGTTGCAGATTAAGCATTTCTTACAATACCGCCCCACCTGAGCAGGCAAGTCCTTCGAATTGTATATGTGCCATATTAACTCTAATGTCTTCGCTTTACTAGGATGATCAATGGTGAGTCCATCATGATGGTTATGGATTATTTCCAGGCGAAGTGGTCCAGCAGGAACCCATAGGCGCCCCTGAAACCACACCATCTCATCCTTCATATGATAGCCCCTGGAGAGATCATCTTGATTCAATTCGCACTTAGCAAAAACGTAGTATATTCAGCTGCTAGCGGCTGAGAAAGGATTACCTTTTGAACATACTATATGACTTAGCGTTTTCCAGAGGTGCAAGCGCTGACCCATTGGCCAGGGGAGAGGAAAATTGTGACAGAATTTTGCTTGGAGGAATCATAACCTGTGTGTTGTGCACTTCTACCTCCTTGGGTCAGGGGCTAAAGCAGGGTTGCGGCTCAAAGCATCCGCCAAAACATTATCCTTGCCCTTGGTGAACTCATACGTAAATATCAATTAGGAAAGGGTCTCATGCCAACGGGTCTGCCATGGGGTTAGGACATGAGGGGCACGGTAGTACAGCAAGACACAGTGATCTGTACATACACTGAATGGTTAGGTAGCGCCATGCAACTGGTGACGTTAATATGTCAGCGCCTCCACCACTGCTAGTAACTACTTGTCATAAACGGCGTAATATAACTCTGGCAGAGATTTTTCTAGAAAAATATACCACTGGATGCTCTAACCCATCTTCGCCTACTTTTAACAAGGCGGCCACTATGGCAAAGTTGGAGGCATCAGTAGACACAATGAACTCCTTTGAAGAGTTGACATAGCGAAGAAAGACGTGGACAACAGGGTGCACTTTACTGCTTGGAAAGAATCCTCCCAAAAATGGGGGACCACTGAAGCACCTTGGCACTGCTAGCCTTGTATAAGGGAGCCGCCACCTCAGAAAGATTGGGAGTGAACTTCTTGAGTAACGTACATGTCCCCAAAAAGCTCATCAATTCCTTGACTGAGGTGGGGGTAGGCCACTCACAAATAGCCTTCTCCTTGTCTGGAGTTATCATGTGTCCCTGGTCAAACACGACGTTGACCAGAAAGGTGACCTGGGACTTGAAGAATTCACACTTGCTTATCTTCAGCGTAAGGCTGTATGCCTTTAACCACTCCACCACTTGCCAAAGGTGTACTGCATGGACCTCTTGATTGGGGGAAAACACCAGGATGTCATCCATGTAGGCAACCGCACATACCCCTAAAAGTCCCCCAACGCAGCATCAATGCGATGTTGAAAGATAGCACGGGCATTCTTAAGCCCAAAGAGCATGACCCAAATCTGGAATATTCCTTTTCTGGTGCCAAATGTGGTTAACCACTCCTGGTCCTTCTTTATCCAGATCTGATTAAACGCATTGAGGCAATCCAGCTTGGAGAAGACCTTCGCCTTCTCCACATAGCGCGTAATCTGGAATCCAAAAGGAAGGGATGGAGGTCTGGTACAGTGACATTGTTAAAATTCCCATATCCACACACGGGCGTAAAGTACCATCAGACTTCTCCACAAAGAGAAGGGGGAGAATACAGCGGAAGTACGTTGAATAATCGCCCTTTAGCTATCTGATCCTTCACCCACACATCCAACGCCTCCTCCTCCCGCACCATCAATGGGTAAATGGGTGGATATCTGCATTAGATCCACATTGAGCTTGAAGTCACAAATAAATTCCGGGTGTTCAGGAAGTGTGTTAGCGGATGCTGCATCAAAAGAAGATTCCAACCCCTCCAAACAGGACGGTAGGGGAACCTTCACAGAGGGCTTCAGCAACGGGGCAAGCTTAAAAGTGGGGATATTGGGCCAATGAGGTAACTTTCCTAGGCGTTATCCTCTGACAAAGGAACAATCATGATGTGACTATTAGACAAAGACAAGGAGAGAGTGTTTTCATTCAAACTAGTCCTAACGTCAAACTTTTTTCACCACTCAACCCCCAAAATAATGGGGAACAAGAGGTGCTTGATAGCTTGAAAATGGTCGGACAGAAGATAGGCGCTCACCTGATAGTCCACCAACCCCATGACATTCAGCGCAGGGATACCTTGAGAAGCCCCACCTCTAACCATACCACCTGGTGAGTAACTCAACTCAAGGTAGTCAGCAAGGTCTTGGTCAATAAAATTATTTGAGGCACCGGTATCCACTAAAATATTTGTGCTGAACTTCCCAAAAGAGGATGTAAGGGTAGCTTCCAAGAGGAAGTATCCAGAGTGGGATTTATTCAAAGGAGACAACGCCCCCACCTCACCTAACATTTCTTCTGGATTGGGCAAAACATAAGGGTAGGTTTTGGAATCATAAAAGGGGGAGGGATAGTTGGCCACTATTACACTGAGGCCAAATACTCCTCCATGCCTTCGCAGGTGCATAAACATTTTCATATTGAAAGCGCAGTTCTTTTTCAACTTCTTGAGTGCTGCGAATCATGGAAGAGGTCAGACGGGGATTTTCTGGTGTGATTAAATACACAGGAATAGGTTCCAGATTAGAGCCATGAGAGGGCCAATATGTATAAGAAGTATATATCAGGTTTTTATTATAAAACGCGTTTTTAAACGTGAATGACCCTATTCCTTTAACCTCAACGGAATGGCCGATGGTATCCAAGGCCAACATTCCCAGGCCCATCTGCGCCAATTCCACCAGCATCAACTGAATTAGCTGTCGAAGTAAAACTCGTTTATTGGAATGGAAATTGATTTTTCAGTGGAAAGTCAGGGAATCACAACTTTTAGCACATTAAAGCACCCGTATCCACCAGGTATGAGCACGAAGGGTGGATACTTTCCAGTTGGATGATTTCATAATAACGCCGAGTTGCTCCAACCTTCAGGAAAAAGAGGAAACAATGGTGTGGCTAATGACAGCCAAAGCCCACAGCTGGCGCCCACTGTTTCCACTTCAGAAAAGTTCCACGCGGAAAAAGTTCATGCACATAAGAAAAAGAGGTTGGTTCACTAATGTAAGGAGAGTGTCTATAACTCTCCTGCTCCCAGCGTGGCAGTGCATGGTGCACTAGGCCAACGCCAGGAACTATCCGTTAGTGCTAAAGTAATTAGAGCCCAGCAGAGGGTGCTGGAGCCATAACAACTTAGGCATAAAAGTGGAATTTTATATTAAAAGAACCATCAAAAGCGACGTGGTGCACAAAGTGAAAGGGGATATGTGACCCAGGTTGGAGGGAACCTGGGCGAACAGACGGTGCATTATGGGATAGCTTCAAAGTATTTGCAATGGCAAGGTTACCAGAGCTTGAGACTTCCTCAAGGAGGTTTGCGCACAGGAGCGTTCAAAATATCATAGAAGTAAAATGTAAAACGGTAAAAGGATTATTCAGGAAGTTGATCAACAAGGAATGTTGGTCAGGGAAAACACATTTAAGCGTCAACAGGGGAATATGGGGTTTGCTGCAGTGGTTCCAAGCACTGACCCACCATAGGGCAATGCTACCATCTGAATTAGTTAAGCCAAAACCGACTTCACTTGAGCAATCAATTGAAGTTGGATTCGACCCTGAATCCGTTGTTTCATAAATGGAACAAGTTTTATAACCCCGTTCCTCACCGAACCAAATGGAACGATCCATATTAATTTGTTAGACCATCCATTTTAACGCCTGGGCCAATGTGAGGGGCTGGGAATTTGGCACCCCACTAGTATCAAGCTGGGCATATTTTGCCCATACCCAGCATTGGTCTAGGGTGTGCCTTAGGCTAGGGAGGGCCTGTAGCTTCACCTTCTGGGCCTCCTGGCGCCCAGCCTAATCTTTGGGGTTGGTCCTCAGTATGATGTCATGTGCAAATGCAAAACAAGTAAGGGGTAATTCCTCATCATGGTCAATATATGCAAACCGCTCAATTTGTATATTGCAGTTCTCAATTATATTCCTGGACTCATCAGTTTCACCCAATAGATCCCAAGGATTTTAGTTTACTTGAATTGGGGAGCCAGCATATTCCTGTGGTTTGGCTGGTTCAAAGGAGGATACATGGAATTGAATTGGGGTCCAATATTGTGCTTGATTGGATGGAGCATTTGTGGCATTGGGGAGAGGAGGAGGTTGAATTGTGGCTGTTGGCACAGCTGCAGTAACAGGCTTTGGGGGAGGGGAAGGTAAAATCGTGCCACATACCAAAGGTGACATGGGGTGGGCAGTGGATTGGAGGCCCGTGGATGAGAAATCAGCACTGTCAGAAGCAGCTAGGGATGAAACTTGCATTTCAAGTGGTCCAACTCGAATCATGATGGACATATTATCTGTCCGCCTTAACAAGGGCCCAGAACTGGTGGTCAGAGCAGAGAGGATAATGGTGCAAGGGGGAATTGACAGGGCAATTTATTTGAGTCAAGCTGATTGTGGCATACACTCAAGGCCCAGTGAGGCGTGTGGCCCTATTAATTCTTGGCGTACATTCTTGATTCTGCTGAGTCAGTTTTCACAGGGTATTAGCCACTGGGAAAACAAATCAGACAATATGAAGATCGCCGATTATTTTTATAAAATTAAGAACTTTTCACACGGAGCTATCGCCCCTTATTTCGACTTTTATTATTGTACTAATATGCAGACCCTTCTGCAACAACCTACTTCTCCAAAAACAAACCCCCATCAATTCACTCTGTAATTCTTCATATCTCAATTCCCCAAGCTAGATGCATCCTCAGCTTGGTGTCTTCTATTCATTTCTCCCGTTTAATTCAAAACTCTCATTTATCCTAGTCTTGGCATAATCTCCCATTTTTGCTGATTGGTTGACACTTCAATCAATTATTATTCATATACTTCTCTTTTGTTAGTCTCAAGACTCAACCCAATTCCCTCTCTAATCCACCAATAAGGGTAGCATATTGTCCAATCATATGAACTTCCTGACATTACCCCCCCTTTCGTCTGGATGATAGGCTCTTACTGTTTGTATGCGCGAAGGAACTTCACATGAACTCAGTTGATAATCTGACCCCCCGCAGGTTCCTTGATGGTGTAAACATCCATGCAAGTCTTTTCATTTATCTCAAACGGACCAACCCAGATTTTAGAAAGCCTTTTTCCCTTCCAAAACTGTGCTGATCGTGGAATAAAACATGGTCTTCTATAGAGTACAGTAGAAGTCCGCTTTGTCACTTCTAATCTGTGGCCTGATTGCTAATCTTCTTAGCCAAACTGGTGGAATAGGCTTCCAATTGTTGCTTGATCAACGTATCTGTAAGGGTCTTCAAATAACGCTGGGGGTCCACTCCACCAGTATCCTTTATACACGAATAAAGCAAGGCAGGCAAAGCCAGATGTCAACCATACAACAGTTGGAATGGGCTCTTACCAGTAGATAAATGATAGCTAATATTGTATGCGAATACAGCTGTGGGTAGGAGGGCGCTCCAGTCTGAGAGTCAATCATTTACCACTTTATGGAGGATGCTCACCAAAGTTCTGTTAACCCGCTCCACCATTCCGTTAGATTTAAGATGATATGGGGTGGTAAAAGCCCACGGATCGCCATCAGCTCATTCAACTTTGGAAGAATGTGCAAAGTATAATTGGTTCCATTATCTATTAAAATGAATTGCGGGCAGCCGTGTTGCTGTACAACACACTCCATGATAAATTTGGCAGTAGTGACCGCACCCAAATCATTGATGGCCCTGGCCTCCACCCATCCAGTCAGATGATCTATGGCGACGATAATATACCTTTGACAGATTGGTACTAGTTGGCAGAGGTCCTACTACATCAATAGAAATGGTGTGCCAGGCGAACCATGGTTTGACCAGCTGGTATGTAGTTCTCTTATGAAATGGTTTTCTCACTTGACACTGAGGACAACAACTAATTGTTTCTAATACGTCATAATGCATGCTCTCTCAGTAGTATCAGGTTCACAACATCTTTAGTGTTTTCCACAATCCTCTGTGGCCTACAGCCTGATGAGCATCCATAATTATCGCAGGTCATGCCGAAGGCTTAGGGAAACTCAACGCCTGGTCGCTGATCCACTTATATAGTTCTCCCCCCCATTGAAAGGTATCCGCCCTAAGTCCGTCTAGTACCTTGATCACATGAGGAGGTTCATCCTGGTATTTATTTACCACCATCTTCTCATACATCATGTTGGCTAGATCTGCTTTGATTGTGACTGTTGGCAGCCTAGAGAGACAATTCTCATTTTGGTGTTTAGCTCCAGGGCGGTGTACAATCTCAAAATCATATGTCTGGAGCATTAATTCCCAACATGCGAGTCGCCCTTCCAGCTCATGCAGATTCTGCAACCAATGCAAGGAAGCATGGTCCGTTACGACTTGGAATCATACCCCATGCAGGTATACATAAAACTGTTTATAAGCATAATTTACCACTAATCATTCTCGCTCAGTAATGGTGTAGTTCCATTTGTGACATCTCAAACTTCGACTACAGAAGGCGACAGGATGCTCCACACCATCATCGTCCTTCTGAGATAATACTGCTCCTATAGTGGAGAGAGAGGCATCCATTTGCACTATGAACTGTTTGTCAAAGTTTGGATATTGCAATATGGGTGCACTTGCTAATGCGGTGTGTAATACATCTAAAGCGTTCTGATATCATTCTGTTCAATCAAAAGAAGCGTTTTTCTTCAGCAACTCGAAAAGTGGGGCCCTGATACAACTGAAATTGGGAATGAACTGGCGGTAATACCCAACCATCCCCAGAAACACTTGAATGTCCTGCTTGCTACCTGGGCGGGTCATCTTGCTTATCGCTTTCCACTTTAGCCAGCTGCAGTTTAAACCCATTTGAATCCATGATGAACCCAAGGTATTCCAATTGCTCCATAAAGAAATGACACTTTCGAGGTATGATTATGATATTAGCAGCAGCGAGGCATCAGAACACTTGTTCCAAATGGCCAAGATGTTCAGTAAATGTCCACAAAAACACGTTGATATCATCAAGATAGACTAAAGTGCAGGACAACTTTAAATCGCCTTGAATTGTATCCTTGGCATGCTGGAATGTAGTGTGGCGTTGCACAGCCCTTGTGGCATGCTAATAGTTGGAATAATCCTTTCAACGTGATGATAGTGCATTTTTCCCATTCCGCTTATGGCAATTCAATCTGCCAGTACCCTGAGATCCGATCCATGGCCAAGAAATAGCATGCTCATCCCAATCGATCTAATACATCATCAATCCTCGGAAAAGGGTAGGAATCCTTTATTGTTACATTATTGAGTTTGCAATAGTCAATAACCACCTGATTTGAGCCATCTATATTCTTCACTATGAGCACCAGTGATGCCCACAAACTATTCAATGGCTCTAACATCCCTTGCAATACAAGTTTATTCACCTCATCAGAAACAACTTCCTCCGCTGCTTTAGAACATCTAATAGGTTGCTACCAAATGGGAGGGTGATCCCCGGTATCTATCCAATGTACCACCCCTTAGCGCAACCCAAATTGTGATCATCATATGCAAAAATATCTCAATAATTTTTCAAATAACGCCATGGCCTGTTCTTGTTGTTCCGTTGATAATCCAGTAATCACTTCCCATGGAACCACGGTCAATACACTGAGTAGAGATTGTTGGCAGTCCGAAATCCTCCCATGAGCCAAAATCATGAATACAGCAGACTTCTTCTATAGGGGAGAAGTGTAAGTAAGCCACCACTTGGTGCTGCTGGATTATTATAGTCTCTTTTTGTAAATTTGCTAGCAGCACTTTCACTTCTCCATTCCCAGGTAGCAGAAACCCTGGAGCCACATGTGGTTCAAGCTGATAGTTTTGGTAAGGAGCCATGATCTTACCATAAAGCCCTTTTAGGACATTAATTTTGAGCTCGGTTCCTACTATGCATTGGTGTCAAAAAGTAATCTCTAATTGCTAGCCACTCGAAGTGGAATCCCTTTGTATTCAGATCTGGTTGGGGAGGACCCTGGTCCATCACTTCAGTCATAGATAGTGCACAGGGATTACTCTGTCACTGTAGGCTAGGTTGATTTGACTATAATGAAATGAGTCCGTTGGGATTCCACACGAGGTATAATAAATAGGAATCTGTTGTCCTAAAATGTTAAGTGTTTCCTCCGCCATGTCTATCACAGCACCAAATTTCCTCATGAATGCTGCACCAATTAGCATATTATAATTGTTGTTTGGCAGAACCACCGTTGGGAAAGAAGCCTTGACAGACCTGAATCGTAAGGGCAACGCACTATATGCATCTTTAGATACAGTGCTATGCGTCCCCATGGTTCCATATACTACTCAATGATCCACATCCAGTTTGAGCAGGATCTTAGCCACCAACTGGGTAGAGACTATGTTCACAGGGGCTCCAGTATTATTGATAGCCCAGATTTTTGTATTTGAATAAAATGTCACAATAAGTACATTCCAAGTAAGAGGAACCATCAGTGTTTATTGTGTGTACATCCAAGAGCTTACTGTTACTTAAGGAGAAGGAGATGCTCTTGCTGACCTGTGGGCACTCATTGATAATTTTTCCCACCAGAATGGCATTATGGACTCCTACCAAAGAAGTAGCAGCCATTGAAGGATCCTCGATACTTGTGCCAATCTGTTCCAAGATCTGCCACACATATGGTGTCAGGCGAACAGCAAGTAAATTTATTAGACTGGCCTGCCAGCCAAAGTGCCAGAGCACCCAAATGGCAAACCAGAATGCCTGAGCATTGCTGTTAATACAAAAAGTATGGAACTGGGAAGGAATTGTACCAATGTCTGCTGGTGGGCCAGAATTTTGTGTAGGCACAAGATAGAGTACTAGATACTCATGGCCAGTAACCCCAATGGGTGCAAGGATGTCGGCGGATAAGGCGGTTTAATTTTCAACATATATATATAAAAAAACTAAATTTTAGGGAAGGTTTTTTAATGGAAAATTTTAAGGAAGAAAATTGACCAACAATTTTCTTAGTGCTATGCAATTGATTAAATTGTGGTTGATTGAGGTAATGATAAATTGGGATTGGGTCCCACAGTTTTGACCTAACTGGCGAATTATTCAGGAATGGGGGGTTTGAACCTTGAAAACCAACATTGCAAAATTTGGCGGTGGGCTGAGTTGCTGTCAGTTTGACCTCACACAACTGAACTGAGGCTCAGCTACATTTCCAATGGTTAGCGCAAAGGCATTTGGCCCAACAAGCGATGGGAATCCCCCAAGGCCACCCCACATAGGGGCGGGTCCATTTGGTTTGGGACAGGTTTGGGACGCCCAACCCGCCCACGCTTGGTCGCTGGACCATTCATTCAGTCAATGGCATCACATCATCCACAACGCCCAAATTACCTACCGGGGACTTTGAACCCTCGCCAATGGCACCCAATGCTATAGCCTGATCATCAAGGATGATCCTCAACGGATTTTGTTGGAGAGTACTTTGTTCAATTGGCATATTGATCGAATTGGAACAATCAGGCGTTCCAGCTGACACCTCAGTCTTCTTGCCTTTCTGATCATATGAGTTTTGGGCATCATCCAGGTTGACACCCAAATTAGATCTGGCCAATTTCAATTCAACAATTTTGGCGCCGATTTCACTAATTCCCCCATAACAGTTCTGCTGAGGTGAGTGTGGGTGCTGGGGGTGGGATCCAAAGTGGAAGGGCTGTTACCCATTGCTCATCTACTATGTGAGTGAGATCGCCCTGAGTAATGAGGGGCATCACCATCCTCTTTGGTGTCTTTTTACTCAGGAATGGGAAGATGGCCCAATCAACAGCCAAGGAATGTTTCCCGGGACTTACATTACCCTTTCCTTTTTCCAAAGGAAGAGCACCCCAGCAGGGAAACTGCACCAGAGCCACATCCTTGTGTGCCTTGGGTAACTTGATAGCCATAATTGTCGCAACTTTCTGAGGGGGAGGGGCAGGGAGCCTCAAGGTGAAATATATGGAAAGCTTTGACCAGGTCCATGCAATTCACGCAATTGCGCGCCTTGACCAAACTATTTTTGTAGGCTGGATACCCTTTCCAGGCCACTAGATATTGGACAGAACGTCACAACTTCCGGGATGCCAGGATAGCCTCTACCTCAGCTTCTTCCTCATTATTGACAATGATTAGTTCTAGTTCCATGGAAATTTCACCCTTGAAGGGTGACAGCTGGGAAACATGGAAAACAGGGTGTTGCTTCCAATTTGCAGGAAGCTTCAGTCAGAACGCCCTATTACCCAATACCTCCTCCACCAGATGGGGGCCCAAGCATTTACTGGCAAAGTTATGGTAAGGGGTTTGAATTTTCAAATGACAGGTATTGAGCATAATGTAGGAACCCACCATAAAATCATGACCTAGAAGATGCTTACAATCTGCAAACCGCTTTTAGTCAGCGATGGCTTTGGTAAGGTGTTCCCACAAAAAAGCTTGAGTTGATTGGATATGGGCAGCGTGATCTACAGCAGCTTGTACCTCAGGCCGCAAGCATGGTCCAACTGAAAACAACGGATTATAACCCAACGTTGCTTCATAAGGGGAAAACCCTGTGGACGCGCGGGTTCCATTATTGTGAGAAAATTGAGCAAGGGGCAAGTCACTGAACTAAGTATCCTGCGCTGCTGCAGCATAACAACGCAGGTACTGTTTGAGAACTTGATTGACCCACTTGGTCTGTCCGTCAGACTAAGGGTGATATGCCATAGATCAACAGGGGGGATATTTTCAGGATTGTTAGAAGTTCACTCCAGAACCGCAAGGTAAACTGTAAACCCCAGTCACTGATGATCTCCTGGGGAAGACTGAACATTGAAAACACATGGCATATGGAAAGATGGGCAGTTTCTTCCGATGTAATCATGGAAGTACAAGGGATAAAAAGGGAAAATTTTGTGAAATATTCCACCACTACCATTGCCACTGTGAACCCATTAGAACAGGGGAATTTAATGATAAAATCCACGGACACCGAGGTCCATAGCTCTCCGCCTGTTGTAAGGGGTGCAGGAGGCCATTTTTCCCGGAGCGATCTGACTTGGCCCTAGCGCAAGTTACACAATTGGCAATCTAAGCTGAGTCCTCTTTTGTAAGTCCCACCCAATTAATTGTCTGCTTGATAAAATCGATGCATTTTTTGTTCCTGGGATGTCCAACTGTGTGGGGATCATGATGTGCATGAAATACCTCCAAGCGGAAGGAGAGGGGAACCCAGATGCAAGAGTGGAAGTAAACAAGCCTCTCATCTAAGGAGTATAGGGAGTTTTTATGACTCAAGTGAGCCAACTGCTTGACCAACTTCACGTCTTCAGGGCAGGCCATTTGACCGGCTAAAACCTGAGCTACTAGCAGGGCGTCAGGAGCCAAAGTGATGGAGGAAACAATGGGGGAATGATTGACAGGATTTGAGCAGCAGGAATCACGGTAAGAGATCCACCTCCTCTGGTTCTGAGGGACAATGGGTGGGAATGCAGCTTAGGAAATCAGGAAGTACATTTAGCGCACCTTCAATGAATTTGTATTTAAAAAAGCTGCACAGGTCCTGATAGGTTCAGGCCTGCTGATGCGCCAATTTTTGGGGTTTGCAAAAGTACAAAAGGGCCTGGTGATCCGTGCAGACTATTAATTCATGGCGGGCACCCTGCAACAGATACTTCCAATGGGTTAGTGCCCATGCAACAGCTGCCAATTCCTAATCATTAATAGCCTAAGACTGCTCCATGGCTGTGAACTTTTGGGAGAAATAAGCGACCAGATGTTCTAGACCATCATGCTCCTGAAGCAACACTGCACCCACTGCTACTGATGAGGCATCGCATGCAACGATATATGGTTTAGTGGGATTGGCGTGTTTCAAAATGGGAGGAGACACAAACACCTCCTTGATTGATTCGAACACCTGCTGGCATTTTGGTGTTTAAAAAAACGGTACATTTTTCCCAGTAAGGGGGTGGAGCGGTGCGGCCAACTGGGAAAGTGCTGGGGAAAATTTTTTAAGGAAAATGATGGTTCCCAAGAAGCTCCGAAGTTGTTTCTGGATAGTCAGGGTTAGCCACTCCCAGATAGCATCCAACTTGTTGGGAGGGATTGCAACACCATCTTTAAGAGCTAGATTCCCAAGGAAAGTGACCTCCTCCTTGTAAAACTCACACTTGGAAGCTTTGAGGAATAACCCTGCTTTATGCAAGGTGACCACCACCGCTTCCAAGTGAATAGTGTGTTGTTCGGGAGTTGGGGAGTGAACCAGGATATCATCAATGTATGTAATTTCACAGGTAAACCGAAGGTCACCTGGTACATTGCCAATCATCCGTTGAAACATAGCGGGAGCATTCTTCAGCCCAAAGGGCATTACACGAAAATGGAAAATGCCTTGCTTCATCCAGATCGTGGTTAATCATTCCTGCCCTTCCATTACCCAAATTTGGTTGAAGGCATTCACCAGATCCAGCTTAGAGAACACCCAGGATTTGGCGATTTCCTGGCTGATTGTATGCTCCAGAGGCAATGGGTAGGGATCAGAAACTGTTATTTTATTCAAGTGACTGTAATCCACGCAGGGACATAGGGAACCATCTGCTTTTTGGGTGAAGATGATGGGGGAGGTGACAGGTGAGGTTTCTTTGAAAAACCATCCTTTTTTTAGCATATTGTCCAACCAGGTATTGAGTGCAACTTCTTCCTCCGCTGTATGGGGATACAACGGACAGTTGATGCTCACCAACTCCACGGTTGTTCAAAACCCACAATCATACCTAGTGTGCTTAGGCAGGCGATCTGCCTTTTCCATGTCAAAGATTCTCTGATATCATATTAAGTTTTCAGGGAAATTGGCCGGAATGCCCGCAGAGGTAGCCAGGGTAGTGATAGAGCTGGTTCCTTGTATCTTCGTGAGGGTGTTGATCAGAGGGAATTCTCCCTCCAAATCATCACTGGTAAATGACAAAGTATTGGACTCTAAATGAATCTTCACATGTTGTCAGCTCCATCACCCCACGCTTAAGATCACTGGAAACACCAAGTTTGGCATTGGCGAAAAACAATCGCAAAATTGAACTGGTGAATTGAGAAGGGTACTGGTTGACAAATGACATATGAGGACTGATAAGCAGATGAGGCCACCATCACTGAGGAGCCTACATCCATTTCCAATTAAATTGTTGTGCCAACTCAATGCTCATGAAGTTCCCCGCAGCTCCAGTATCCACCAAGGCCTCAAAGGAGACGTGCTGATAACCAATGCTATTCTTCATGGGTACTAAGAAGTAAGTGTAGTTCTCTTTATTGGTAGTTGCAGATAAATCCAGCGATACCAAAGAGATGATGATGGGTTCTGGGGAAACCAGTGGGCAAATAGCCGCAGCAACTATGGGGTATGGTTTTGGAGTCTCAAGTGTGGCAGGACAAATGTGGTCAGAGAAAATCTTCTTTACACCCTGGATCAGTTGGAAAAAAGGAGCCATTGCTGCGCTTATACATTTGATAAAGGCGAAATAGCTAAGAGTAATGGTTGGTTGATTATGTCAGGTGAACATCAAGTAAGAATTATACTGGCCTGCCAGCCAAAGTGCCAGAGCACCCAAATGGCAAACCAGAATGCCTGAGGCAATGCTGTTAATACATCAAGTATGGAACTGGGAAGGAATTTCACCAATGTCTGCCGGTGGGCCAGAATTTTGTATAGGCACAAGATAGAGTACCAGATACTCATGGCCAGCAACCCTAATGGGTGCAAGAACATCAGCGGATAAGGTGGCTTACTTTTCAACATATATATAATAAAAACTAAATTTTTGGGAAGGTTTTTTTAATGGAAAATTTAAAGGAAGAGAATTGACAAATAATTTTCTCAGTGCTATGCAACTGATTAAATAGTGGTTGATTGGGGTAGTGATAAGCTGGGATTGGGTCCCGCCTTTTTGATCTAACCAGTGAATTGTTTGGGAATGGGGGGTTTGTTCCTTGAGAACCAACATTGCAAAATTTGGCGGTGGGCTGAGTCGCTGTCAGTTTGACCTCACACATACAAACTGGGGCTTGGTTATGTTTCCAACAGTTGGCATGATGGCGTTTGGCCCAACGAGCAATGGGAATCCCCAAGGCCACCCCACATAGGGGTGGGTCCATTTGGTTTGGAACGGGTTCAGGACGTCCAACCCACCTGCACTCTGTTGCTGGGCTGTTCATTTGGTCAATGGCATCACATTGGCCACAATGCCTGAATTACCTACTGGGGACTTTGAACCCTTGTTGGTGGTGCCCAAAGCTATAGCCTGATTGTTAAGGATGATCCTCAACAGATTTGGTTGGAGAGTACTTTGTTCAATTGGCATATAGATCGAATTGGAACTGTTGGGCATTATGGTAGACACCTCAGTCTTCTTGCCTTTCCAACCATCTGAGTTTCAGGCATCAACCAGGTTGCCATTCAAATTAGATCCAGCTGATTTTAATTTGACAATTTTGGCGCAAATTTTGCTAATTCCCTGTAATAGTTCTGCCAAGGTGAGTGTGGGTTCTGGGGGTGGGATCCAAAGTGGAAGGGCTGTTACCCATCGCTCATCTACTACATGAGCGAGATCGCCCTGAGTAATGAGGGGTATCACCATCCTCTTTGGTGTCTTTTTACATGGTAATGGGAAGATGGCCCAATCAACAGCCAGGGGACGTTCCCCGGGACTTACATATGGCTTCAGCGCTTCCTGGCAAGACACAGAGTTTGAGGGTAATTCTATACATTTGGACCCAGAAGCGGGGATTCCAGTGGAAGCTGTTGTTATAGTAATTCATCTGATTGAGTTTTGGATTCTTTCCAATTAGGAGCTGGGGATTTGTTAGGGACAAGTGAATTGGACATAGCAGAGGTAGAGCGTCCCGTCTCTACTCTGCTTGAGATTTTCCATGTGGGGTCTCCTCATTCAGTAATGCAGACAATTGTGTTTTATTAGGGCAGTTTGCCGCACAATGCCCCCTCTGGTTGCATTGGAAGAAAGTATTCATGAAGGGTTTGTGTATATAACATGCAGCTGAAGGACCAGTGCAATGATTAACGGTATGTTTCCAAGGTTGAGAAATGAGCTGGCAGATCATATTTAGGTCGGAAAGAATTCGCAAATCTGTTTGATGATCAAATATGTTCTGACAGATGATAGCATAGCCGCTGTAGTTCATACTCTGAAGTCTTAGGTGCGGGGTAACAGAGGGTTGCTGGGCTATATTTGCGGCTCTGTTCATGGCAGAGAGTCAGTGTAAAGTAGTTACAATTCAAATGAGTCCTGCCTCTTCATACAACACATGTGACATAGTGTTAGATAGTTCCTGATATGGTTTTGACAGCTGCCATCATCGCAATACCCACATCCTCAGCAGATAAAAGGTTGGCTCCAATTAGTACATGTGCTTCCTCCAAGAAATGTTTAGCAAAATCTGACATGGTCTCATCTTAATGAAATTGTATAGTCAGAAAATCGGCTGTCACGATTTTGATATGACTGGATGATAGTATTGGGACATCTGGGTGGAAACCTCTGAACACAGTATCAATTAAGAATATTTAATTGCCTTGAGATGAGGTGATATTGGTACATAAAGAGTCTTATTGGATATAATGAGTTTATTGGATTGCCTCTATATAAGGCAATAAGGCGATGTTGATGTTTGACAAATATGAAGTAAATCGCCTATAAATAGGGTGACAGCGGATTAATCATGATATGCCAAATTCGAGGAAAATTGGCGGAATAGATTTTATCAAGCAATGAGAAATATTTCGCCTGAAGCTAATGTATATAAGCGAGGTGGGTGATTGAGAGAGGAGGTTTTTAGTGGAAGATGAGCGGGGCAGCGAGATGTAGCTGTAATTATAAAATAAATAAAAGAACTGGTTGGGGCAATTGCTCCTATTTTTAAATATATTTTCAAGTGCATCCAAAGGACTGACGATCTTCAAATCGTCCATCCGTTGTTCAGAGGGCTCAATTTGTGTGGATAGCCTGGCGGATCCTAGGGATACCATCCAAAATTATAACATCAGCTTTTTGTTGGGCATATTGGGTGCACCCCTGAAAAGCCAAAGAACAATCGCCTTAATTTCTTCATAGGATGCTGAGCTGTTTGGGAGGTAGCAAATAAATTGATTGTCGCTGTCTACATCAAGAGCACACAGCAACAGTTTCATTTTCTGTTGATCATAAACTCCTTCCGTGATGAATTTGAATCACTTGAAATACCTGTGTAGGTTTCCATCACAACTAAAAGGAGGTAAGTTCTCAATTTGCACGGCTTCTCCTTGCTTCACATTTCCGCAGCAATGACCAGGCTCGTTGGTTCACCAGCTGGTCGAGCTCAAATCTGACATGATGAACCAAAGGAAGTAGAGTTGCGCTGGGATTACATTTAATCACTTGAAGGATATTTATTATTGGAGTCATAATGTTCATTCCCAAATTGCCACTGGCTGCACCGTTCCCCCCAGTTCTGGAATACTTCACCAATTGCTCATTGATTATTTGCTCTGCTCTAATCAAATGACATCTACACCGCCCATCTTGTAATTCCCATTGTAGTGTCACATATTGATTTTGCATCTCTCAACGATATTCCCTTTTCCTCGTGCAACTGCAGTTCCACTGCTTGTAGGCGTGATAGGACACTTCCGATTGTACTTTGTGTATATGGCTGTGCTGTCAGCTAGTATAACCCGCTTGTTGGTTAGCCTCATCCATTCAGGTCAGTAGAGCGACTTGTTCCCATATCAATCTTTCATTGGCCCGACTAAGGTTATTAAGTCATTCTTGTATGTCAGTATACTCCCCTGTCTCATAGAATGGGAGAGGGAAAACTTGACGCCGCTCAACCTGACTATATGCTTCCCTTTAGGTAACCTGGTGGACTAGCTGCAGGTACTCAGGGGACGT
Organism: Massospora cicadina; assembly: GCA_022478985.1. Classification (NCBI taxonomy): domain Eukaryota; kingdom Fungi; phylum Entomophthoromycota; class Entomophthoromycetes; order Entomophthorales; family Entomophthoraceae; genus Massospora; species Massospora cicadina. The sequence goes on along the minus strand of JAKSZP010018817.1, from coordinate 28,931 downwards.
CAACTACAGGTTAACCTCATTATCAGTTGTTTTCTGACTACTCCATTCAATATGAAGTTGGTTTACTTCAGCTGATACGAAGCTGACTTGATCCACCACTTGCTGTTTCACTAGTGATATCTTTTCTTTAAGCTGGGCTACCACGTCTTTGAGTGCTTCCGCCCATTCAGCTAAACCTGTCATAAAATTCTCAGTATTGTGTCCAAGCGTCGTGACATCCCAAATCCATTCCATTAATAAACCACGTTGATCCAACAACTCATCAATTACCCGAGACAACTAAAGATGCAACTGTGATACCAACATGTCTAACCGGTGGCAGATGTTCTCAACACGGTGGTCCACTTGCCCAAGCACCCCTTGTCCCTTAAAAAAGAGTGATTGAGACAGTCAAGCAAGAGGCAAATATCATTTTGCTGTGCTTGAGAAAATCTCGCACCACATCTCCAATTTTATATTGTGGTGAGCCAACACTCATAGTAGTTGTCAAATAGATGGTTGTACATATGCGACTAGATATTCCTTAATCCCGCAAGTACCAAGATGGCAAGTCAACCCCGTTGTTGTGTTCAGATAAGACATGTACATGGCGTAATGACCTTCTTGATCGCATTGGTTATAAAACAGACTCAAGGCATATACCCCACCTCATCTTCATATTAATGATACCATCATAATAACCACTCCATAATATTTCAAAGCTGCTGAGGGGTCACATTAGTGGAGCGCCCTATTTGGTCGGCCATCAGCTCAGGACTGTTTTCCAGTTGCATATTGATCACAACTTCATCATTACCCAGTTTGGTTACAGTGAATAATATTGAATCATTATTAGATGCCTCCTGTATTTCTTCCACATGATGCGCACAGAACCTGATAGACTGGTGACATAACATATGAGGGCTTGTCATTGTTTTCACAGCGTTGAATACTTACAGCTGACCAATGGCCCCCCTGTAGTGAGCACTACTGTTAATTCTTGGCGTACAGTCTTGATTCCGCCAATTTGGTTTGCACAGGGTATTAGCCACTGGGCAACCAAATCAGATGCTATGAAGATTGCTGATTCTTTTTAATAAAATTAATAACTTTTCACGTGGATCTATCTCCCCTTATTTTGACCTTTATTATTGTACTAATATGCAGACCCTTCTGCAACAACCTACTTCTCCAAAAATGAACCCCCATCAATTCACTTTGTAACTCTTTATATCTTGATTCCCCAATCTGGATGCATCCTCGGCTTGGTGTCTTCTGTTCATTTCTCCCGTTTGATTCAAAACTCTCATTTATCCTAGTCTTGGCATAATCTCCCATTCTCACCGATTGGTTGACATTTCAATTGTTTATTATTAGTATACTTCTCTTTTGTTAGACTTGAGACTTGTCCCAATTCCCTTTCCAATATGCTGATATGGTTAGCATATTGTCCAGTCATATCAAATTCCCGACAGGTCCCATTTGGGACCACAAATTGCAGGATAGGGTTGGATCCATAGGCTTCCAAACCTTCCATCAGCTCCTGGTGGAGCACTTCAGGGGGAAGGTGGGTGGGAAAACCAATAAAATGTACCAACAAAGCTATATCCGCTGGGAGCTGGGTTCAAATTGTGGGGAGAGGGGTACCCTGGAAAACCAGGGGCACAGTTGCTACAGTGGCAGCATCAGCCTCAAATGTGAAGCCTAGATCAAAATACCCCTATAGGGGTGGAAGTATTTGAAACCTGTGTGATGCAGCACCGCTTGAGCCATTTCAATAATGGCTTGGTCATAATAAGGGAAAAGTTTCCCATAGTCAACCCTAAGGCTGAAACTCATGTTGCTACGGGGGAGCACCAGGGGGCAGTGGGAACCACTTGGGTTTAAGTGAGGTAGGCGTCATGATCCTTGGGAGGAACAAATCATCCAAGGGATTTGGTATGACTGGGAGAGCCAGTCCAAGTGCATTTTCCTGTCAGATGGAAAATGGCAGGGGAGTTTTACCTCTGCTCCACACTGGAGCAGCCGGCGGGGAATCTGAGGATATGGAGTGAAACTACAGCAGGTGATTGAGATTTACTTTTTAACATATAAATTTGCTTAGAAAGTTATGCCGTGTGATAAAAGAGAGTTTGCTGCCCTAATCCTTCTGATCCCAATTATTTCTTAACTTAATACAATGGAAAAATATTAAATACAATAAGTTTGTATATTAAACAATCAACTTATAGTTATGAAATTATTGTATGTTATTAGTATTCTTGGAGATAACTTTATAGGGGTACAATGTTAAACCACATCTTACCCATGATGCCTCATTTTCAATGGCACTTAGCCAGAGAAAAATGTAATAAGTTTGTCTAAGGGTCTACAATTTTTTTTAACTCAGGGGCATCTCAAACAGCCCCATGGTTAGAGTCAAACTTGTAATATCTTAAGACAGCATCTATGATGCATCTGCAAATAGTTGAACCAATGCCCCTTCAAGCAATTAGCACATAACAAGGCGATTTGTACCACTAATTAGTAATTAATTTAATCAAAAACTCAATCAACATTAGAAGCTAATTCTGACATAGACCAGCAAAGCCCATGTGCCCAAGTCATTAAGGCAATTATTACTTTTAAGTCTAACTTAACCAATAAAGCACCCAGCCCATGTCATCATAGTTGAATATTAAGTGGAACTGCTAGGCCACAAATCTCAAGTTTGGATTTACTTAGGATATTTTTGGTTTATAATCACTGATAATTTTTTATGATACATAATAGATTAGCATCAGCTAATATTATTATTTCCCTATCAAATTAACCAATAATTTAGGTCCAGTAAACCATTCAACTCTTTGCCCTCCTTGAGTAGTTAAAAGTGGAGGGTATTCTTTTTTCCTTAGTCACAACATCCAATTTTTCTTGACCTTCAGAATATGATGCTAATTAATAGCCTTTTGGCCCTGGATAAACCTTTCTTCTTAAAATCCACAATTCCATGCTGCATGCTACAGTTAGCTCAGGCGTTTTGCCTTCATTTCCTAGGCTAGTTTAACCAGCTATGCTTTGACTTTTTCCAAATGTCAACTTTACGCCTGCTGCAACTCCAGCAATCCTTAGCAAACCCAAAATGGCCCCCTTGTTTCGCTCACACTCTCTTCCACCTCATAAAGAAGAATCATTTAGCCTCAGTGTCAATGAGGCTTTAAAATTCATAAATTAAATTAAATTAATTTTTTTATTTAACCGAGGTAAGCCGACCAGGGGACAGACATTATCAAATATATGTGAAACTAAGAGAATAACTAACAAATATAAAAATTTGGCACCCCATGGGTACTCAAGTTACCCCTGTTGCCAGCGGGACTGCCAGGTATGGGGGGTTGGTGCACTACTCCAAGGGGGTTTCCCTGCTATGGAGCAGGTGTGAAGGAAAGGGTCTGTGTGGAGGAACCAGAGTGGGAACCATGATTCTATGAGCGCTTTTTGTCTTGGTCTCATATATCCATAGAACCAGGCTTGGAAGTGCTCTAGTAAGTGGACATGAAATCTGTTAATAATCCCATGAATGGTTGGGACCGTGCCCTTGAACGCATCTAATGCGATTGTGTGTATTGTCCACATTGCAATGGGTATTATTAGGGAGCGGAGGGTAGATGGGATTGGTGACTCAATCTGGAGCGCGAAGATACTTTTTGATATCGAGAATTCCTGTTCATTTTGAATCTTGAGCAGGCGTGCAACTTCCTGCCATATAGCTTTGGTTGGGGGGTATATTTCTAGGCGGTGATGTAGGGATCCCTCCCCTCCACATACTACACATGTTTTGTGGAGGGAGTTGGAGCGGTCCGCCATCCTATAGGTCCTTCTCAAACAGCGGTAGGCGTTTGCTCTTATCCTTGGCTGTAGGAGTGGGTGGTGTGTCATTTTCCACATTGCTTTCTGTGCGATTAAATTATAGGGAATGTCCAGCATATCTAGGTATTCTATCCTAGCTATGCTTGGGGTTGTTGCGAGAATATCCCTCTGGGGGTGGTTTTCTGGGTTTCTTAATTTGAATTGGGGGCTGGGTCGTCCCCTTCCCTGTATAATACCCATGTTCTCTATGGTCCATCCCATATGACGGATAGTTTGGAGGATATGTTTGAAATAAGGGGAGGTTCCATGCGGACCTGTTGCAGTAGGGTGCTTGGCAAGGTATGAAAGTAGTCTGGGTGGACTATGTGGGTTGGTTAATTTAAGCGCCTGTGCAAAGTTAGTCCTTGCTGCTCTGGACCAATGTTGTTGCGGGAGGTCTGGAGCAAGGATTTCCTTTATCCAGGTACCTAGGATGTGATTGGCATGGCTTTCAAAATCTATTAGTCCCATGCCTCCGCTTGAGCGTGGGCCATATAGTGTTTCCATCCGTATAGGAGGGTGAGAGCCAGACCACAGCCAGCCATGGATAAGCGCGCGAATTGAGGTCATAAAGGTAGGTGAGAAGGCTATCGCATGGGCCTGGTACCACAGTATTGGGAGGATGAGCGAGTTAGCAACTGTAACTCGTCCTGTTAGTCCTGGGGCTCTTCCCTTGAGGGAGGCGACACGTTTGGATATCCGTTGTAACAGGTTACTTTCCATTGTCTCATTAGCATATCCCCCTGATTCTAGCCAGATTCCAAGTTGTCGGACAGGAGTGGTGGGAGGTGTTGCAAAGGGTAATATAATTGGGTTTTTCTTCGAGTGTTGGTGTGAGTTTCTGATGTTGTGGCCCAATTGTTTGTGTATTTGCCTAAGAGGATGATTTCTGTCTTCCTTTTATTGAGCGATGCATTGCTCACCTTGGAGTATTCCTCTAGAGTGTGTTTCAGCTGTCAGGCATCTTAATTGTTTGCTATACCTGCTACGCAGTCATCTGCAAAGGCCAGTATCTTGACTGTTGGTTATCCTTGTGCGGTTATCCCAATGAGACGTGAGTCAGTTACTCGGAGGAGCGGGTCAAAGCTGAAATTGTATAGCATTGGGCTGAGGGGATCCCCTTGTTTGAGCCCTCTGTGTGGTTTGATATTGTTTTTTAGGAATCCAGGGCCGCATACAGCCATGTTTGCAGATTCTGTTAGGAGCATCGCCCATTTTATGAATCTTGGTGGGAGTTTGAAGGCATGTAGACATTCTTTTAGGTTGGCCAGCTAGCCCTGTCATACGTATTTTCCTGATCCAAGAAGACCAGGGCACCAGTTGCTTTGGATTGGCAAATGTTTGTAACAGGGTGTATGTTGTTCCAGATTGAACGCCATGGTATAAAACAAACTGGTTGGGTGATAGGACGTCAGATGCAATTGCGCCTAATCTAGCTGCTAGAATTTTTGTTAGAATTTTTGTGTCAGTGTTGGAGAGTGCAATTGGGTGCCAGTTGGCCAGGTCCAACTTGTTACCCTTTTTATATAAGGTTATAACGTAGGATTCATGGCCTCCTGGTAATAGGCGTGTTTCCAACAAACTCTGGTTCATTGACGCCAATAGGAGGGGGGCGATTTGTTGAAAATATTTTTTGTAAAATTCATAGGGTATCCCATCAGGCCCTGGGCATTTCCTACATGGAGCACCGCGAATTGTTTCCCAAAGCTCCTCCCGTGTAATAAGGGATAGTATATTGTAATTTGGTGGTGTACTTTGTATTCTGGCAGTTTGAATAAATTCTTTAATTTTTTGTGAATCTGTTGGCATATTGTGATATAATTCAGTGTAATAGCGGTGTACTTCCGCCTTGACCTCCTCAGGGTCAGTTGCCATGGTGCTGTTGGTCTTGCGGATCTGTGTGCACGCGGGCTGGTTTCCATGGGAGTGGAATTGGCAGAAAAAGTATGTCAAATAGGTTTCACCTTCCTTTATGAACTTACCTTTTTTTGATACTTTGATTCTGTGTTGGTGTTTGAAGATGAGGTTGTTAAGTTGGGCTGAAAATTCTGCCCATTTGCATCCCCAATTAGGGCTATAGCCAAATCTCGGAGTATTTATTTCCAGGTGGTCTAGTTCTGCCAAGGTACACTTGATTGTGGCAATGTCCGCGGTGTACTTGCGTGAAGCTATATGTCAGGTTTTGTTGATTAAATCTTTTTTGAAATTTTCCCATGTTCCAATGGGATCCAAAGTGAATGGGGCTGTGAATTCTGGGTCTGTAGCCTTGTTTTCAACCCAGTCAGATATCTTGGGCAATTTTATATTTTATGGGTGAAGCTTTCTCCAAGGCGACACCTGTGTGTGGATTGGGTTGGCGCTAACTGCACCATAACTAATTGGTGATCAGAAAAATTGATCTTTTTTGTTGTAAATTTGGAGATCCTTGAGTGGTGGGATTGTGGGATGAGGATGTGGTCAATACAACTCATCGATATGAGCAGTCCCTCGCATATGTTGAGTCTCATCATGTGGGGAAGGATTGGTGAATTGGGAGGAAGAGCATCCTGTAAGCCAAGAGATGCCTTCATTGTGCGATATTCAATGTGTCCAGGTGGGTATCCCCTGGGATTAGGCCATCGATCTGTATTGGGGTTATCCCAGCAGTTGAAATCGCCTAACATGATGATATCTGGTGAGAGGGTGAGAATAGAAATGTTTTCAAAAAATTGTATTCTCTCAGTTGCAGTGCGCGGTGCATAGATACATGCTAACGAAATTGTTTCCTCTTGGCATGTGATTGTTGCTACCAGGACTTGACCATGCAAGTGTGATGATGAGTTTGTAATTTTAGATTTTTTGTTGTTTTAGACTATCACCCCACAGTGAGACGTCCATAATGATTGTGATGGTGCGACCCTGGTTGACCAGGATTCTTCTTCCCCTTGTAGGCAGTGGGTTTCTTGGATGGCTAAGATGTCTACAAGAGGTTTTCGCAGGAATGCCAGCTTTTTGGCTTGGGATGTACGAGCCCTTGCTCCCGCAATGTTTAATGTCCCTATTGACACTGAGGTGCCTGCGGCGCCTCAGGAGCGGTTGGGAGAACCCTCTGGCCCTATCCCACCGCAGCTCATTTTGGCCATGCTCCACGTCTGTACTCCAACTCTTTCACTGCCATTGTTGGTTCCCTTGATCTGACCCAATGATTCAAGGGAATTGCGGTTTTTTGCATTTGTGTCAACTTTTCCTGCACAGGTCTCATGTTGATTTGATGCGGGTTGTTGATTAGATTTTATATTTTTGAGGTTCAACTTTGTTGCATTGTGCACCACATTTTCACCTAAATTGCGGTTGCATTGTTCCTCAGAATGTGCATGACTGATGACGCTTTGTGGCTCAGTCTGGTTACTGTGAAAATTTTCGACCTGGGCATATTGTTCTGATTGGTTATTTCAGTGAATATCCAAAATATCCTCCCAAATTTGTCCGTGGTTAATGGCAGATTCCACGTGTGCTGCCGCTTCAGCCGCTGCTCTCTTGCGGGATTTTTGTGCTGCTTTACGCTGTTTACTTGTAACTGGGTCCACGATGGAGTATAGTCCATCTTCACTCCAGCGGAATGGGAGGTGGCCATCAGTCATTCTGGCAAAGTTTTTATTATCTTTGTCCATAGCTTCTTCACAAAAATCATTTTTGATTAAGCCCTCTTTTACAGGGCATGCATGTTCCTTGTGGCCCAGTGAGCCACAGTGGTTGCAAATGGGTGGTGCGCGTTCTGGTTTAACTCAGAATGCAGCTGACTGGCCCCCATCTGCAAAGTGAAATTCTGCTGCATGGGAATTCTGGATAAATCCTCTTCCACTTCTGGGAAGGGGTTGATTACAGCAATAGCTTTGCCCGTGCACAGGTCAGGCATTAAGCGAAATTGCTGTAATTTGAGTTGTTGGATTTCTCCATAGGCCATGAGACCTTTGCGGAGCTCCTCCTCATTTACCTTATGAGGAAGGTTGGTGGGGAGCGAGTCAAAGGAGATGAACAAAGTTTTTGCTTTGTTCCATCTGGTGCGCATGGTGCACACAATTTTTTGCTCTCAGGGAGGGCAATTTTCACGCAGATTTTTGCTGTGGCATCAGCTTCATTGGCTGTTTCAAAATTAATAGCAATCAAGCCGCAGCCCATGTTGTTGGTGGCTACGTACACCACGTGAGGGAAAAGTGAGGGCTGTGCCTCACATGTTTTCTCCCACAGGGTTGGTGACTCATCCCCAAGGACGAGTCTGATCCTGTGTTCCACCTTTGACAAAGGTTGGTTGAATTGAATGTACATGTATTGTGCGTGCTTAACATTAAATACCATAAAACCAGACGGTGTCTGAGTTTGCAATTTTTTCATGGCTTGGGTTCCTGGTCCCCCTCAAGGGAGTTTCTTGCCCTTAGTTGAACCGTTAAGCGCACCGCTTGCCACGACACTCGCCCATGTTGTATTATTTTTGTTATCAAAGTCGCCCATCTTTCCTGTGTGTGATTATCTAGTTTTGCTGTTCAAATTGAATCATAGTAACTAAAGTGATTGTTACGAGAAAGAAAAGCTAAATTAAATTAAATTAAATTAAATTAATTTTTATTAATTGTTATTTATTTCATTTTTACAAGTTTTATTATTATCCTTTTTTTATATTTTTTATTCTATATATTTTCATTTTTATTATTTTTATTTTTTATTTTTTAATATGAATCCATAGAGCATACTAAGCGGATTGGGAAGGATCCAAAGAGTTAAGAGTATGCTTCAGGGTATTTCCAATGCTAGGACATTTGTTGATGAAAGTGTCAATTTGCATATCTATATTCAACCCCTTCAAACTTGGTGTATCTGCTGTATTACTTGGCCTCTCAGCTGTAATATTCCCAAGTATCTTTTTCACATAAAGTTTAGCAACTACTTCAGAGGGTTCAGGTATGACTACCTTACTCTGAGAGTGAGTTACCACATGTACGTTTGTAAATTCTTCATTTGGTGCTAAAAAAGAATTCGTTTTGCTAGTAATTGAGGCCCCATGGCCTGTGTTTTCATGTCAGTCAGGTGGGACTGGTGTTTTTGGAACAATAGAGCGTCCCAAATCTATTGAGTTTGTTCTTTTCCCTTTAGCTGCACGTTATCTGGAAGGACTACATTAACACTATGCTGACGGCATCAGGAAGCATAGTGTCCTTTTTGATTGCAGTCTTAGCAAGTAATCTCATTTAATGGGCGTGAGGCCCTTGTATTTAAGGTTTGCTCAGTTTTAACAGGTGGATCATTGTCAGTATTATTGGTGTTGTAGGGTTTTCCAACAGAGGCTGCAGGTCCTGATCTGTATCTAGTATTGGGAGGGCATAATTTTGTGAAAATCCATGCAGTTAATCAACCAATTTGGACGTTGCAAGGTTAGCACAAAATCAGGCAATAAGGTGTCTGACAAATTTTGGCAAGGTTGTACTTCATGTTGTAATGCAACCTTAGCATCAAAATCAATCATAGCCTTTGCGCCTAAAAGAACTTGAGCTTCATGATAGAATTGATCTGTGAATTCATCAATTGTTTCAGATTTCTTAAAGCTGATATTCATGAACTTGGATTTTCTAGTTGACATTCGTTATGGGCCTTCAAGTTCATGAAGCACGGCCCCTTTGACACTGGCTTAGGTTGAATTTTCGTCCAAATGAGGTATAAAAAACTCGATAACCATTCATCTAAGCAGATGTTCATAGCGGCCACCTTGTTTTGGTCACTGGACCCATAAATGTTCATTTCAAAGCGTTTAATAAAGTGGCTATATTTCCATTATTATTGAAAGCAGGCAGGTTTGAAGGTTTGTAAATATCATTATCCTGCTCATGAGTATTACAATTACTTTTCTGCTGGTTTAAACCAAGTGTATCAGGGCGCTTTGGCACTGTGCCACAGTTAGAGTAACTTGGGTTGGACAAAGCAACCATTCTACGTGGCAATTGCTAACATGGCCCAGAATTATTATAATGTTCAAAGACATCACTGTCAGTAGAATCGCTTTGGGAGTGCTGGCCTTGACCATTATCCCTAATCCTTCAATATTGCAATTTTCTCATTCAGATTGGTCATTTGAAATTTAAGAGCAGAGAAGCTTAGATATTTGTCTCTGATTAATTTCTTTAAATAATTTACTTCTTTATGTAGAGTATTATTTGCCTCATTAATAAAAATAACTTCTTTAGTGAGATTATCAGTTTATGACTTAATATGTCCGCTAAGTCTTGATATTTTTGTAATTTATCCTTGATAAATTGATATAACCAGAGGTTGCTCCCCTGCTCAGCGTGGTCATCATCTGCATTCCCAGCCATGAGCACCACTTGTTGAAATTTTGGCCTACTTCAGATGGTTGGTTCTTCTTCTGAAATAATTGGAGTTTTGAGCATCTATTGTATGGAGACAAAAGACCAGATGGTGACGATAGCCAAAATATAAAAACCCTTGGAAATGATCCTTCATAGCTGTATTTTTCAGTTGTTTACTTGGACAACGGCTCGCTGCCCTAATCCTTCTGATCCCAAGTAATTTCTCAACTAAATACAATGGAAAAATATTAAATACAAAAAGTTTATATATTAAACAATTAACTTATAGCTATAAAATTATTGTATGTTATTAGTATTCTTGGAGATAACTCTATAGGAGTTCAATGTTAAACCACATCTTACTCATGATGCCTCATTTTCAATGGCACTTAGCCAGAGAAAATGTATTAAGTTTGTCTGAGGGTCTAAATCCTAATAGCACAGGGGCATCTCACTTGGCCCCAGGGTCAGTGTCAAGCTCATAATATCTCAAGACAGCGTTTTTGATGTGTCTGCGAATAGCTGAACTAATGCTCCTCTCAAGCAATTGGCAGCATATACTAAGGTGATTCATACCACTAATTAGTAATTAATTTGATTGAAAACTTGATTGACATTAAAAGCTAATTTTGACAAAGCTCAACAAAGACCACATGCCCAAGTAATCAACCTGACTATTATTATTAAGTCCAACTTAATCAACAAAGCCCCTAAGCCCATGTCATCATAGTCAAATACTTTTAAGGTGAATTGCTAGGCCACAAATCCCAAGTTTGGATATAAATATGATATTTTTTTCCATAATCACTGATAATTTCAATATGATACATAATAAATTAGCATCAGCTAATATTATTATTTCCATGTGGTGTAATTTTTGCTTATATTCCCAACCAACTAGATTACCAGGGATTGCTAGGGGATAGTTCCTTAATGTGAAGTAAGTTGGATATCAGTTGACCCTGATTTCAGGGTAACTGTGTTCAGGGGATTTTGGGTTATTTTCCTGTGTTAGATCCATTGGAGATCAATCCAGATGAATGCTTAAGATCTCCTCAGGCAGAGTTACCAACGAAACAGGGGCTTCTGATAGTTGATTAACTATCAGGTGTACAAATTGGGATTAGTCAAGTTTCATCACCAACTGAATGGGAATTTAATGATTAAGTTACAAGGTGAGTAATGCCATCTATAACTAGCAAATTAATCAGTTTGTTTGTGACCTGCCTTAATGGGTAACAAGTCCCATTACCTAAGCAGGCCACTTGCCAAATATGGTTGGGTCGCTTGGATCAAGAGGAAAACGTTAGAGACACGTTTTCTGACTCTTTCCATTTTAGTTCTCAAGGATGTCCAATGACAGAATCCTATCCAGGATATGGAAGACCATCACAGCTAAGACAAGGATGGGTAATTCAATGGCAACGGCTGCCGTTTTATTGAGGAGGTGCCAACCAAGGGTTGGGTGCTGAATTCCTCACTATAAGTTCCCTAAAAAATTCGCTAATAAATATCTAATTACCAGAGTATTTTCTTAGTATAAGTTTATCATAATCCATATTAAGATCTATTTTTTCTCAGGGAAATTATTGCTGTGTGCTATAATTGGGAGACTCTTTAGGATAAAGTTAAGGATCTGAGCGGGGATCCAGATAAAAAGCTGAATTGAATCAGGATTTCTGCCAACTTTCTGTCATAGAGAGAAACTGTAAACAGGGATCTGAGCGTAGATTGAATTAGGTGGTACCAGGAAATGAATCCCTATTCAGGACAACATAAGTATTTCGAGAGGAAATACTGGCTGAGCGTTGGACCAAAATCTAATACTTTAATTCAACTATGGATAATAGTCGCCATACTATTATCAACGATTATATCAACTATTATCATACAACGCGGAGAATTGCACAAACCCGAACCTGTGCAGTAATATATTTATAGGGGTTATTAACCGAGAATAATCAGAAACCCTATAAATTTTAACAATTGGTGCTCACTAAAGGGGGTAGTTGAGTAGGATACACCAATATAGGACGTCATACAAGGACGAGTTTAGAAAACTCTTGATGAAATTAGCATCTGTCAACAAAAACGCCATAAATTCTGTTGAGTATTTAGAATCTGCTGCCTTGGAGGAGCTTGTTATTAAGATTGGAGAAGGAGTCAAAGTTGTCTCCAATTTCAGCAATAAGTTGCTAGGGAAAGTAACGTCATTAAAGAAAAAAGGGGATCTAGTTTGAGAAGGTTAATTTTAAAACTTAATGCAAAGTATATCGCAATTGATTGAGTTCATTCAGAGCAGACATAGAGTGTCTAATGAAGCAATTCAAAGAGTTGAAGACTCATAGAGGTGAATGTGAGCCCTATGCAGCGACTGACGCTAAAGAAAACGCCAAGAACTCCAGTTGGAAAGTTAACTATTCCCAGAGATATGCTGACAGCATTTTCAGCTTTTTGGAGATGACCCCCAAAATCACTCCTCAAGTCAATTGAGTAGCCAAACCATGAGTGGTGGCTAAAGAAACTCTGATGGAATTTTGATCTACGCCGAAATTACATACATTTTATCAGGATAACGCCCTATGTTCTTCTGATTGTTAAACATGACAACCTTTGGGTACAGCAATCATCAAAAAGCTTTGACGGTGATGAACTGTTTTGACACCAACTGTCAGAATTTGGTGTTACCTCATCTAGAGGGGGACATCTGGTATTACTTGGAGGCCAAGGCTGCCATAAAGAAAGAATTCGGAAGTCCCACATGTATGTCAAAAAGCAAATAGGAATTTATGGGAGTCCAATTTCAGAAGGATGAGTCCTTAGTGAGCCTTGCCAATCGATTCTACTAAAAATTGAAATTTTGGTTGGAGTGAAAGTACTAGATGAATTTGATTCATGGATTGCATTGCAAGCGGCCCTTTGTCCCTATTGTGATTCACATAAAATGATGTCTTCCATGTTTGCAACTGAAATTATCACCTCACAAATGGTGGATCATTTGAAGATATTAGAAGGTATATTTAAGGCCCTCGTCAAAGCTTCTAGCTGAGCCCAGTTCAAAATTTAAGTCCTACAAAGTGGACTGAGAGCACTATTGAGTCCAATTATTGAACCATGCCAGTAGATAAAGCCCAAGGAACTCAAGTGGACAGATATGAAAGACAAAAGCAGTTATCAGTGTGGAGGAAAAGAACACTTATCTGCTAAGTGCAAGAAGCCAAAGGAGCATATTAACGTGGTCCAGACAACCAGGCCAAACCTGCACTTGAGTTGGAAAAGGGCCTTTGGCTTAGATGGGGAACAGTATAGAGCTGCGGTTAAAACTGTTTCCCCCAATATCTTAAATGAAGAAATTGACATTAGTGATTTATTTGTCGATGAGGATTAATAGAACCAACTTTATCAAGTGGTTAATCTAGATGTCAAAGCAGTAACCAGAAATGGAGTGAAGGGGATTGACCTCAAAATAATCAAGGAAAATGCTTTCCCATATGTGTGACAGATAGTGGACAAGATTTGATCTGTGGAGAATGCAGAAGATCTGGCCAAGGTCAGATTAGATGAGGAAAACCTGTCTATCCCCCTTAGCATGATTAAGAAATCATTTTATGATCTATCAGCACAAATATTCACATCCTCAATTTGGCAAATAACGTCGCTATACACTCATTAAATACAATTTTACAATACTCTGAGTGTATATATATTGATATACTGGTTAATTGAGTATTGGTGCGGGTGATAATTGACAGTGGAGTGCCTATCAATAACGTCACAACCAAGCTGGTGAAGGAGATGTTAATCTCGCCTGATTTGGAGCATAAGAAAGAATATGAGACTGCTGGGCTTAATACAACCATCTCCTGTGGAGCATATAGCATTTACCACTCTGATTTAAATCTTTAGTGGTATCTGCCCCACCAATAATTTTGGCCAACCAAAGCTATATTATTCTGATTGGGATTGAGTTTCTAAAAAAGTACGGAGTTAAAAGTAACTTTGAAGATGATACATTGACCATATTTGCAGATGCTACCACTAGTTTATCAGAGAGATGGGGAAAATCAACTGACCAGGAGAAAATAACTTCATTAATCTGATCTACAATGACGGCATTGACCTGATTCACTATCAATTGATTAGGCAAAAACAAAAAGAAATGCCAACGGAAATCCTAAATAATTGGGGAATTTCGTTGCAAATCAAGAATTTGAGGACCATACCACCAGGATCTCAGATCATAGTCAATATATATTTCATTGGAGATACCTGAGTTTTTGTATAGAAAAGTTGGTAGCCCCTGGAAGAAGTCCAGAGTAGAGCCATGGGTGGCTCTTGGAATAGTTATGCCTGGACATGGAGAAATATGAGTCTGGAGAATTTGAGCGAAAAACTGAGTAAGATCAAGAAGAATCATATCATTGTCCTTGTTCATCTGATCCCTAATGACGGATTGAAGATATTCCATGATTTTTCGACCCTCAATGAGATGGGATTACTGCAGGAGTAACCAAGCGCATCAATATATATGTTGTCTGAGAGCAACTTACTGATCTGATGGAAAGACAGCAGGAGGAGGAGCTCAAACTACTTGAAAAGTATCAGAAAATATTCGCCCAGGACAACTAAACTTTTGGATGTATGAGGAATGTCATCCATATTGGTGACACCAAGGAAAACTCTCTGATAAGGATGATACTGATTCAATGGTCAAAGGCTGTTGAGGCGGTAGTTGAAGAAGAGATCAGAAAACTAGTGAAGCATGGGCGTCTAGTTCTGTTGTCAAATGCTGGGTGAGCCCTATCCTTATTGTGAAGAAGGACAACACTAATTGGGTGGTGATTGATTATTATAAGATGAACAAGATAATGAAGAAGGATTCATACCCACTACCACAGATTAATGATGCATTATATTGACTGGGAGAAGAAAAGTATTTCTCTACAATGGATCTGATATTAGGGAGATGTCACATTGATTTGCTAATGAAAAAACTGGAGAAATGCGCGCTCATTACCATGAAGGGGTTATACCAACTGACTAGGATGCAGAAGGTCTTTGTAATGCGCCTGCAACGTTCCAGAGGGGCATGGACGCCATATTAAATGACTTTAAGCTGTCACTTGTCCTGGTGTACTTGGATGATATAAATGTGTTCAGTACGACATTTAATGACCATTTACACCAATTGGAAGAAGTCTTCACTATTGGCCTCGGCTAACTTGAAGCTTAAGCTGAGGAAGTGACACTTAAAGAAAGAGTTGGAATATCTGGGATTCATTATCAACCCTAGTGGACTGCAACCTCAAACCCAGAAATTTAAGGCCATAGAGCAGATTGCCATCCTGGGAAGTGTCTAAGGTATCCAATTGTTCCTTGGAAAGGTAGGATACCCCCTTGGGTTGGGACCATCTAGTACTAAAAAAAGGTAGGATACTACCAAAGAATTATATGGGATTTTTGTGAGAATTTCTGAGCCCCTTTTTTATTTGCTGAAGGAACCAAAGAAAGGATTTTTTTATAATGAAGAGGCCCAGAGTTTTTTGATGAGTTATGCTGGTATCTGTTAGATTATCCAATAACTAAATATCTGAATCCCAAATTATAATTTATAATACAGGTTGATTCTTCCTTAATGGCGATCAGCCCATCCTGAGTCAAGTAGATGAGCTCAGGGAAGAGCATCCAGTAGCTTATGTGAGCCAAACGCTATCAGCAGCAGAACAGAATTACACCATTACTGAGCATGAATGCCTTAAAGTATTTTACGCCTGTAAACATTATTAGGTGTATATTCACGAAATGAACTTTTTAAGTGGTGACAGACCACTAATCTCTCCGTTGGCTGTATAATCTGAGAGAACTGGAAGGACGACTGGCCTAATGGACATTGAATCATCAGGCTTATGACTATGAGATTGTTTACCAAGTGGGAGCTTCTCACCAGAATGTGGACGGCAAAATTTCATCAATGGTCCAAGTGGTATACCAACAAGAAGATGAGCTGTTCCAAAGAATGGTTGATGGAGAAATTGGTAACTAGTCCCAAGAGATCCAAGGTGCACTTTGGAAAGCAATGAGAAACACTTAGACCAAGGAGGGACAAGTGTTTAAGACAATTGACGGAAAATGGTTATTATTCCCGAGATCATCAGAATGAGCGGCAATCATTCAAGCCATGCATAAGGTTGTCAGACATGGAGTCCTGAGGAAGACGATTGACCACATTTGCCAGTACTTTTACTGGGAGTCTACTAACTATGATGTGGCCAATTATCTGGCTTGCTGTATGGAGTGCTAATTACATAAGCCTCACAAGAACACGACCATAAATTGACTGGTGCGCTATGGATTTTCCTAGCATATGGTGACCATGGATGTGATGGGACCACTGATGAGCACAGGGGAGTCAAATACATATTATTTGTTACTGACCATCTGACTAGATGGGTCGAGATGAAGTCCATGGCGAAAATGGACACTAAAAGCACTAAAAGGTTTGTCCTGGATCAATTTGTATACCACCATAGATGGCCGCAAGTCTTGTTAAGCAACTACAGAATGAATTTCATGTCCTACATAATCCCAAGGTTGAATGAGAAAATGGGAATCTGAGGAGTCATGTCAGTACCTTACCAGATGGAGACAAATGGACTGGTATAATGAGTCAATAAAACACTGGCTGCAACGCTGAGGAAGCTGGTTGAAGGGTGAACTTCCACATGGGTAACATAACTCAGTTCAGTGATGTTTGCATATAATATTAGTCACCACATGGCAACTGGAAAACGCCATTTGAATTACTGTAAGGAAAGAAGGCTGCATTACCACCAATTCTATAATTGTTGGTTGAAACAACATCAGGGATGAGTGCTGAGCAGTACCTGCTCCAACTTTCAAACATCTAGATTGAGATGCAATTGCAAGCATTTGATATGAACTTGAAGAAGAAAATCAAGGCAAAAACTATAGATGATAAGAACTGACCAGTATTTTCAGAATACCAAGTATGCAATAAAGTTGCCTGTTGTGATATACATGGTTTCATAAGAAGAAACAAGTTGGATGCATTGTGGTTGGGTCTGTTTGAGATTATCAACAAGACAGCGATGGAAGCAAATCACATTAAGAACCTCTTGGATGGAAAGATTGTGAATTGAGTTCATGCTAAATATTTAAAGCAGTGGATCAAAGGAAAATGAGTATTCCTAAAGGACCGCTGAACCATTGAGATGGTTATGTCCTAATGATTTAGTTAAGTTTGAAAAAAGGACCGCTGAACTAAAAAGAATGATTAAGTCTTAGAAAGTAAGTTCTCTGAATTATGAAAACTGGTAGGTCAGAGTATACCTAGGAACCATTTTGGATGAATAAATTAAAAAGATGGAACTCTGAACTTAGTGAAGGTCATGTCCCGTATAAAAGGAAAATTAAAATATTAATAAAACATATGTTAAAAACATAATCTGCACATAAAAAAGACATTTTCTTATAATTATTTATTGATTATCCTCAACTTGGGGATGATTGCGCTTAAGTCGCCTCTTGGGGGATGGAGGATGTATTGCAGTAGGAGTGAACAAACCGTCAAAAATCTATGTAAGATTGGACGCTAGCAAGAGCTAGACCTAATCAAAGCCCAGGTTGTTAAAGAAGAAGCTGATCCCTGAGAGAATTCGATGAGCGGAAGAGAAATGGAAATGCTTGTACTTGCCAATCACAATACCCCAGATTGTAGAGGGAAGTAACAGAACAAGAAAAGGCAGTTGGCGAATAACTTTAAGTAATCTCAATATGGCACCAGAGACAGAAGATTGGTCTATATGCTTGCTGATGGGCTTAATAAAGAACGTTAGACATATGAGCTGACATTGAGCAATGGATACTAGGTGGGGGTTGCTGAATCATGCCCCCAATCAAAGCCATAAAGGGGAAGTACCAATGAGAAAGTGCCAGATATGAGATAGTTATGCAAAGCGGACAGCATCCTGAAGATGATGACTTTGAGCTTCTTGAATTTGAAAACAGAATGAGTGATGGAATTCAGGAGAGGCTGTAAGCTTAATGGCCAACGCTGAAGATCTTAGCTGGTGGAACGAAGGGCATAGGCTGCAACATCTTGATCTAGAATGTTTGTAATATTTGAGGGTACAGAGCTAGGGAAAGAGCCTCGCTCACTCAGGCCCTCAATTCTGCATAGGGAGCTAAAAATGTTAGCGATTCTCAATGACAAGTTCAGTTGAAAGAACAGCTGGTTTATAAAATTGGCTGAGTTAGAAAAGGAAATCTGAAAGCAAGTCTCATCTAGTGAGGAACTATCAATTAATATTAGATGGTATTTCTTCAGGAGATTTAATGATGATAGTAGGAGTATCTGCAAAAGGAGCTGAATCCAGGAGAGTATTAAAATATAATTCAGGAATTGATGACAGAGGGAGAATTGGCCGTAAGTCATGCGAGATGGTCACTACTCTGGTTTCATCAGGATTGGATACCCTTTCAAGTAGGTTCACGGAAGGACTGCTTACAGGTTCTTGACTTGGAGTATGGGTTCTAGGGGGACCATAGAATAAAATTCTTTGTACAGATTGATTAATCAGTTGGACGAGCTGAGAATCTTTATCAGAAATACTGTTGAGCAGTTGCCGGTACCAAGATTCCAAATTTTCCGTATGAGCTGGACAAGAGGGGGATGTCAGACTTTTATAATAGTTGACATTATGCAGCTTTAGTTAATTAAGCTCTATTTTCAGATAAACTAATCTCAAAATTAATGATATAAGCTCTTCAGAGAAGAATTAAGAATGTATGAGCCAAGAAGTTATTATGAGAGAATAACAAGAGCAAATATAAATGAGCATTCTTAATTGTGCTGCAAAACGAATAAAGATGGCTAAGACCACTTGTTGAGGATGAGGAGGAAGATCAGGAATCAATGACGCTGGACCAAGAATCCTGATTATGACAGTGGGTTATATGCCCTTACAGGGAGGAAACCAGATCCCGGAATTGGTATCATCATGAGCAAATTGAACAGCCTAAAATGACAGAGGTTGTAAGGACTGCGCTTTAAGTAGGCAGTAGTGAGGAGGAAGAGGAAGTGAACCGCATGCTGAAGGTTGTCCTGAGCTGCGTTGAGTGCAGATCAAATGCGACACTAGAACCCAGGAATTATTTTCCCTGGTGTCTGATGTGGTATTATCCTGTCCCAATCCTATTATTTCTGGTACTTTAGGAAAGAGGGGGATGTGTTAGTATTTTTGCCCACTTTTCCTGCCATCTAAATTACCATGGATTGGTAGGGGATAATTCCTTATAGCGAGTGAATTGGATATCAGTTGACCCCAATTTCAGGTTGATAATGTTCAGGGGAATTTAGGTAATTCGCCTGGTTTGGATCCATTAGGGATCAATCTGGTTAATGCTTAAGATCTCATTAGGCAGAGTTGCTTACAAAATGTGGGCATCTTATAGTTAATTGATGATTAACTATCAGGTGTACCAATTGGGATTGGTCAGGTTTCATCACAGACCAATTGGGAATTTAAGGAGCAAATTGTGAGGTGAGTGATGTCACTTGCAAATAGAAAATCGATTATTTGGTTAATGACCTGCCATAATGGGTAACAAGCCCCATTACCTAAGCAGGTTGCTTGCCAAAAAATGGCTGGTTTTCTGGGATTAAGTGGAAAATGTTAGGGACACGTTTTCTGACTCTTTCCGGTTTAGGTCACAAGGATGTCTGATGACAGAATCCTAGCCAGGATGGGGAAGACCATCACTGATGAGATTACAAAGGATATAAAGGCAACGGCTGCAGTTTCATGGCTGAGGCGCCAACTAAGGGTTAGGCGCCAAATTTCCTCTATAAATCCTCAAATAATTCACTCTAATAAAAAAAGCTCAATTAAAGGAAGAAACTCGACTTTAGCAGAATTCATTATTGGTTTCAGTTCTAATTATCTTCAGGAAATTATTGCTGTGTGCTTTAATTGGGGACTCTTTAGAAGGAAAAAGATTATGAATCAAGGATCCTTAGAAGAGAGGTGAGCTTAGACGGGAATTTCTGACGACTTTGTGTCACCAGAGAAAAGGCTATAAACTGGGATCAGAGCGTGGATCAAGTTATCTGTATAAGAATATAAATCTTAATTGAAGGCATCAGGTTTATTTTGAAGAGAAATACAGGTTGAGCGTTGGACCAGAACTGGTTATCTATTCAGCTACAAATGATAGTCTTCATAATATTATCAATCAAATATCATATATCATCGGACAATGTGTAGAGTGCACAAACTGAACATGTACAGTTATCAATTTAGGGGTTATTATATGTGAATGAGAAGCATAGCCCCTAAATTTTAACAGGCGTAGAAATGGCTGAGGTGAACTCTATGGGGCTCTCTCCTTTATTCAGGATGTTACCCATTTAATGCTTGCTCTTGTTTTTCCAGGGTTTTATTGCTGTCAAATTCCTGGATTATGGCCATACTGTCCTGTTCCCAAGTGTTGCATTCTTTCAAGTGGGGAGCTATGATCTCCTGAGCAGAGCTGTTAAGGCTGGATTGGATATTATTTACTTTCTGTCAGTTGGTGGCTTTTTACATGAAACTCTCATAAGCATGAAGGAAAGAGTCGATGCTTTCCTGGCCAGGGGTGTACCTTTCTTTAAACTAGGTTTAAAGTTAGTTACAAGAGGAGTGGAGAGGGTGTTAACGCCAGAAATTGTTGCCACCTGGAGATCTCGGTCACCATATAATCACAGGGGACCTGTTGGTTCAACCATCATCTTGGGCCCTTGAGGTCCTATTAGATCATCCCAGTTTCAGTTGAGGGAGAAAATGGAAGCCATATGGGCAACCTGCTCTTTTAGGGCTTGAATATCGGCGCCCTGAAGGAGAAGCGAGCTCATTAGGGTGTTCAAACAGGTCTTAAACCCTCAAGAGTTTGTTCAAGCTGAGAGATGCAGCTAGCAATAATCTTGGTTTAGGTGCTAAAATTACCATTTTGTCTGGCAACGCCTAAATGGAGACCCTAGGTTGAGGTGGACTTCATCTACTCAGAGTTTACATCCCTGGGCTTTATTCTTAATTTGATTGCTAAGGCGGCTAGGACTGTCAAAATATCCTTTTGCCAAGGTTCTTCAGGTACTCCAGGGGTAGATGCTATGCGGCCTGTCAGACAATTACAAATCTGATGCATTAATAAAAGTGGTTTGGAGGTGAATAATGTAAAAATTGGCCAAAAGACCCTGATTGATTCCTGGTGTAACACCTCAATCAAGATAAACTTTTACTAATACTAGGACAAATAGCTCAAGTTTGAGTACTCAAATCGCCACACTATGCGGCAAATCTGGGGAGTACATTGGTGGCTCCTCCCAGTCCACTTCCAATTTATTTCGCGCACCTATGCCACAAACACCCCCTTTTATAGCTTTAGAAGGGGTCCCTCAAGGTGCAACTATTTTATGCCAAGGTGATTAGCTCAAATTTATAAAATCTTTACCTCATGGCCATTTCATACCTACTCTCAACTCTCCATCAGCTGTTCCTTCAATGCAAGCTAAATATAAGAGCTTCAATAGGTTGATTGCCCATATTCCCTAATTTAGACTTTGCTAATCAATCCAAATTTATGAGCCTTGAAAATTTAAATATTACTATATTAACTTACTAAGATGGTTTTCTTTTTATCCCTCGTGAACACTAATAAAATATGTAAAAACCAACCATTTAGTATTTATTAGTGCCTGTTAATTTTAATATCAGTGGTCAAAAATCCCCTGAGTTATATTGTTGAATTTAAGGTATGAAAGGCGCCAGAGAAAATATCCCTCACCTAAATTCAACAAGTGGTGCTCACTACAGGGGAGCCTGTACACTACATAAATTCCCATTTAAAAATGACAACTGTGCCGGAACCAAGGCTAGCTGCCTTAGAGCAACAACTAGGAGTGCTTTGTCTTTCCTCAAAAGGCTTGAGCAGCACTCTTTCCAAGGCCCTTATGGGGCCTCCCCTATTATTCACAAACCTTATCTCAGAGACAAGTTCACACCTGGGGAGGGCAGTATTGCTTCTTTCTGTTCATTTATAAATCAGTGATGAAAGGAGAAACTGACCATCAAAAAACCAAGTATATCCTTCCCTGCTCGAGTCAGATGGCTTAAGGGATAATGAATCCTAATATGACCAACCTTAGCATCTGGGCGGAGGTTAAAAAATGCTTATTGATGAATTTGGCTCCTCACAGAGTTTACAACGGCAAAGCAGGCCTTTATGTACCTTAGCCTGCAATAGGTAGAATAGATCACCTCTTTTGTTGAGCGCTTTTATATTAAATCTTAACCTCTGTTGCTTGCCAAAATGCTCCCACTCAATGACTCTATTTCTGCTGATTTTGGCTAGATTGACGCCTCATCCTCTTTGGCGATACATATCTCTTCCTTCAAGTGTTCCTTAAAAGATATACGAGATATCAAGGAGGTGTTACTAGCAGTGATTGACTTCTTTGGACATGATAAAATGCAAGGAGCTCTGAGACAAGCTTCTCCTATAACCTCTTCAGCCTCTTCTATGGCTGTTTTCCCTTTAAAATATGCTCCCACGAAGTTGCCACCACGAGATACGCCTCCTTCATGTGAGGATATTCAGAAAGTACTAGAAGTTACAGGGCCGCGCTCCCCTTAATTTTCTATTTCCAAAGCTCAGTAGTCGAAGTTAGCTATGACTTTGCTTTGCTCCCCTCCTTCTCCAGTGCAGTTTTCCAAAGTGTCTGAAGTGTCGCGTCCCTCTAATGCGCTACCTCTGTCCCCATTGGCATCTCTCGCCATCTGTACCTCGTCCAAACCCTATGGCCATGTGGTAAATCAAACCTGTCCCTTCTAAGGCCCAAGTCAAAGCCATTTAAATTTCAACTCCTCCTCCAAAAGTTAGTATGGTGAAGGAACAACCTCAGGACTTACCTTGCCATAAGGGAGCCCTGAACCTACATACCTCTATGGACTCTATGACTTGCACTTAGAATCCCTCTGATGCGAATCTGAAGAGAGTTGTGAAGATGCCGGTACTATGTTCTAGGAGCTCAGGTGAGGTGGAGGTACCTGACAGGTTGAAAGCGGAGAGAGTAGATATGGCTAGGGTACCCCGCTGAACGTATCTTTATCAGTTGTTGAGAGGCCTGGAGGCTATTGGTACCTCCAGTGACGCTGACCATCTCATTGCCACAATGATCCGATCACCTCAGAGTGTGTATACACTACATTCTATATGGGATAAATTCCCGAATTACCAAACGCCTTGCTTCTACTCTCTAGCTGAAGGAGGTTTTCGCTCTTCTCCCCAACTTTGGTGGAACCTTAACAAAAGTGGAGTTGTTGTAAACTAAGTATGAGTTGTTGCTATCCTTGACACGGGATCCCCTGTGAACGTTTTATAATCAAAGCTTATGAAAAAAATTAAGCTGGTCCCTGATCTTTAATATACCAGGAGTTTGGCACTGCTGGTCCAACCAACACCCACACTATTGGGGCCTACTCAACCTTACCCATCTGATTTGGGAAACTCCTCCTTTTGGCCCCCACAGTGGCCTTATCCAATAATACTTAAGCCATGCTCATTAATACATAGTTTATACTCAATTATGATAGGATTTTCAATCCAAAGCAGGGCTATCTATCCCTGCTTAACTATGAGGTTCCCCCAATTTTGGACCACTATGATTTAAAAATAAATACATATGTATGGTTGAATATCTATTTTCTGCCTTATCTTTGCGCTATATGATGGCAGGGCGTAATACCAAAATGCTGCCTGGATCAATGGACGTCCTCAAGAGAATTTCTTTTATGCAGCTGAAGAGCTGTTTATTAAAGCGGGTGAACAAAGGGCGATTGACACTAAGGTTACCCTACAAATCCCCCACAACTGTCTGCTGCACATAGTTAGAATCAATAAAATCAGGTCACTTACAACCTCATGTATTACCTGTCATCCCAGACTAAGCCTACCAACGCCCTATTAGTATTCTACTGTGGAATCTTATTAGTAAGTACATAATTATAAAGAAACACCAGGAGATTGGGAACGGTCTACTGATACCTTTTAAAAAACTAACCAGGTCCACTACATTGGTTCTATGTCAGATATGGGCCTACCTGCTGACAAATTATTATGTAAGCTGCAGAAGTTCCCATCTCTATTAATCTAACCCCTGAAGAGCCTAATTAAGTTTATAGTTTATAGGAGTCTTACAGCGACATATTCTCTAAACTGAGACTGACTATTGTCATATTAAGGGTTTGAGTCATACCATCGACATTGGGGATGCTAGTCCCATCTGATTTAAACATTATTGTAAATCAAAGGTCAAGGAGCAACAGATGAGGAAGGAGCTCAAACATCTGCTGGACGGTGGGCTTAGGTACCTTCACAAAGCCCCTGATAGTCATCTCTCCTCCTTATAAAAATGAAAAATGGCGGTCATCAGGTTGTGATGGACTACCGCCAGCTAAACAATATCTCAAAGAAGGATAACTATCCCATCCCTTGCTTTAATAATGCTCTATACAGCTCTCTGGTTCTAAGTTTTTCTCAACCATGGACTTAGATAGCGGCTATTGGCAGATGGACCTCTCTCCCTAAGATCAGGAGAAATGCGCTCTGATTTTCAGCAAAGGCCTATTCCAGACCACCCAATTACCTCAAGGGCTGTGAAACGCTCCTGAGACTTTCCAGCAAGCCATGGATCACATCTTGCAGGATTTAAAGTTAAGTTTCATCATTGTCTATCTTGATGACATCAAGGTGTTCTCAAAAACCTTTAATGAACATCTTGATCACCTGAAGGAAAGTTTTAATATTTACGTGAGTCAAACATCAATTTAGAACCCTCAGATTTTCCTTCTTCCATTTGGTTTGGATTTCCTTGGACACTTCATTTCTCAAGAGGGAATCCAACTCCTCCAAAACAAAGTTGAGTCTATGTCCAAAATGCCTGCTCCCAAAACCCTGCGCTATATCCAGGATTTCTTGGGTATGATGGGGTATTACTACCAATTTATCCCCAAGTTCGCCAAGCTGAGTGAGCCTCTTATATGGCTACTGGGTAAGAACGTCCCTTTTCATTGGGGAGATGAACAAAAGGCCGCCTTCGAGATTTTAAAGGAGTTGTTACAAAAGCGCTCTATCCTGTGCCACACTGATTACAAAAAACATTTTAATTTGTTTACCAATGCCTCTGACTACGCTGTTGGACCCATTCTGGCTCAATAAGATGGCAATGGTGTGGATCATCCCGTCTCCTATTTCAGCAAGACGTTATCCAAAGCTGGACGCAATTACAGTGTCACTGAAAAGGAATGACTTGTGTTCCTGATGGCTGTAAAATATTACCGCCCTTTTCTATATGGAACTTCCTTCATTGTGGTCACTGACCACGCCTCCCTGAAAAGGTTACAAAATATGAAGAATCTCACTGAGCGGTTGGCTCTCTGGGCCTTACAGCACCAACACTTCGATATGAAGATTGAGCACTGAGCTGGAACCCGTCATATGAGTGTTGATGTCTTAAATTGGCTGCCTATCCTTCACCTAGATAATAGTGAAGCAGAGAGGCTGCATGATCTCCTTATGACCTCTGACGCCTGGGAAGATGAGGATTATCTTGTCCAGAAAATGTTAGCCTGACACTTCCGCAGCACCAAGGCGGAAAGCAGGAAGTTGTATAAGGAATTAGGGGTGAATTGGTTGCCTTATCTCCAACCTTCCGAGCGAGTTTCTGTGATCATTCAGGTCCATTCTATGCTGGGGCACAGTGTTGTGCGTAAAACTTATGAGTGGGTGAAAGATAAGTACTACTGGGAGGGAATCATGGAGTCTATCATCGAAGTGCTGGATGACTGCTTAATCTTTAAGAAGCAATCCAGTTACAAACATAAGTATCAATACCAACCCACCGCGCCTCAACAACCGTTTTATACAATAAGCTTGGACGTGGTAGGTCTGCTACCTCAGACTAGCATGGAAATGTAAAATCCTGGTAGACATTGATCACTTCACCAAATAGGTTGAAAAGGTTGCTCTTCATGCCCAAACCGCCAAAGCTACTGCCACCTTCCTCCATCAACATATTTTCACCTGGCATGGTTGTCCTCAAGTCCTGCTGTGGGACAATGGGAAGAATTTCACTTTGCGGGTAGTAAAACTTTGGGTTACTTCCACGGGGACAAGGCAACTTTTCTTAGCCCCCTACAAACCTTCCATGAATGGTACTTTGGGAGAGCAAATGATATTAAGGTTCCATATTACAGAAGATGACCAGCTCAGATCCCCTAACTGGGATCAACTATTACCTAGTGCCCTCATGGCCTACCATATCAGCTACCATCAAAACCTTAAACTGTCTCCCTTCCACATATTATATGGTTGGGAACCAGGAGTACCATCCTTCTAGTAAAAGACGTCTTCTCTGGTAGGAAAGATGATTCTAAAAGACTTGAAAAGATTGGCACAATGCATCATTAAGCTGCAGTCCAATGCCATGACTAACTTAACTAGAACTGTAATCAAAGAAGGGGTAGCCACAAATTAGCATAGGAAGCCTCTCCCTTTCTTTCAAGTATTAGACTTGGTATTGTATTATCACAATCTTATCACTCCCAGAAGTGAGAAACTAGGGTTTATTTGGGAAGGCCCTTTTGTAGTTACTTATGAGCGAGAGGATGAGTATTCCATCAAATTCTTGCTACAGGTGTGAATTTTAACTGAGTTCATGGCCGTTTCTTGCAGCCTTATTCTCCCACTAACACTCTTGAAGGGGGTGATGTTGAACAATTACAAGTCTGATGCATTAATAAGAATTGAACGGGAGGTGAATAATGAACAATCGGCCAAAAGACACTGGTCAATTCCTGGTGAAATTCCTCAAATTTGAGTCCTTTTACTGGTACTACTCAAAAATAGCTCAAGTTTGGGTAGTCAGATTTCTCAGACTATGCATCAAAATCTGGGGAGTACATCAGTGGTTCCTCCCTGGCCCACTTTCAATCTTCTTCATGCACTTACGCTGCAAACACCCCTTTTATAGCCTTGGAGAGGGTCCTTCAAGGTACAACTATTTTTTAATAAGGTGATTTGCTCAAATTAATAAAATCTTTACCTCACTGTCATTTCATACCTACTCTTGAACCTCCATCAGCTGTTCCATCAAAGCGAGCCAAGATTTGAGAGATCTGATAGGTCAGAACTCATAATCCCTAATTCAGACTTTACTAAGCACTCCAAACTTTGAGCCTTGATACTTTAAATACTAAATATCGAATTATTAAAAAAGTTTTCTTTTTACCCCTCATGACCACTAATAAAATATATAAAAACCAAATTTTGAGTATTTTACTAGTTGTCAGACACTTGCCATTTTGACTTCGGCAAAAGAATGTTTTGGAGAAGAATAATCCCAATTTAACAAATAAGAATGGGCAATTACATAACCAATTTCCTAATAATATTATTTGAGAAAATAATGACAATATTGCCAAAAAAGACCCTGGCCAATTCTCAGTGGAACCCCGCGAATTGGGCAACACTTTGAAACCTACTAAATGGGCTATTGGTTCTAATTCTAGTCGTCAGATTAGTCCAACCACGCAGCATATTCTGGGGTGCTCATCAAATGGTTCTCACCCTGTCACAGAATGTTCAAATTCAACACCTAAGTGGGGACTCCCTTTTTTTTTTTTATAAACGTGGTGGAGGTCTGTTGAGATTTTTGCCCATATTCCCAGCCTGCTAGATTAACTGATGTTTCTAGGGGAAAATTCCCTAAAGCAAAGTGAATCAGAAATTGGTTGACCCAAATTTTGGAGGAATTATGTTTGGGGGATTTTGGGATATTCTCCTGGTTGTATTCGTTGAGGATCATTCCAGATGAATACCTAATATCTCATTGGGCGGAGCAGCCAAAGAAATAGGGGCATTTGATAGTATTTAATTATCAGGTGTACCAATTGGGATTGGTCAGGTTTCATCACCGACTGATAAGGAATGTATGGTGAGTTGCAAGGCGAGTGATGCCAGCTGCAACTAGCGAATCAATCAGTTGGTGAAGTGACCTGCCATAATAAGTAAAAAGTCCCATTACCTAAGCAGGTCGCTAGCCAATTATGGTTGGTTCACTTGGATCAAAAGGAAAATGTTAGGGACAAGTTTCTGACTCTTTCCATTTGAGGTCTCGAGGATGTCAAATGACGGAATCCTAGCCTGGATGGGGAAGACCATCGCTGCCAAGACGAGGAAGGGTGATTCAATGGCAAAGGCTGCCATTTCATTGAAGAGGTGTCAACCAACGGTTAGATAGCCAAATCCCCTATAAATTCCCTAGGATTCACTATAATAAAAGATAGATAAAAAAGATACAAATTAATACATTAGAATATTATTAGTTTTATTGTAGATTTGGTTATAGTTAAACTATCAGCATCCAGTGCGAAGTTCCATCTCAGGTATATTATTGTAGAAGGCATAGATTGGTAGAATCTCAGAGAGAAGAGTAGAGATACGAGTGGGGATCTATAGATGAAGGGAACCACGACTAAAGGATCGCTGCCAACTGTGTGTTGGGCTGAAGGAGACTGTCATCAGAGGATCTTGACAAAGATCAAGTGGACAGTAATATAGTGAATGAATCCTTACAAGTACGACTATCAAATATTTAATTAGAAATACTGACCA
>JAKSZP010018816.1:0-79335 GCA_022478985.1 Massospora cicadina | reverse complement strand
CAAAGCTGCATGATTGATGTTGCTTGGTGACTCAGTTGAGTTGCTGTGAAAAATTTCAACCTAGGCATATTGTTCTGATTGGTTGGCTCATAGTCTATCTGAATTATCCTCTTGAATTTGTCCAGGGTTGATGGATGATTCTGCATGCACTGCCACCTCAGCCGCTGCCCGCTTGTGGGCTTTTTGTGCCACTTTGCACTGTTTATGTGTAACTGGGTCCACGATGGAGTAAAGTCCATCTTCACCCCAGTGGAATGGGTGGTGACCATCGGTTATTCTGGAGAAGTTTTTGTTACTTTTGTCCATGGCTTCCTCACAGTAATCTGCTTTCATTAAGCCCTTCTTCACGAGGCATGCGTGTTCCTTGTGTCCCAATGAACTGCAATGGTTGCATATAGGTGTTGCAAGTTCCGGTGTAACTCAGAATGCAGATTATCCCCCATCTGTAAAGTGAAACTCTGCTGTGCGGGGGATTCTTAATCAGTCATCTTTCACTTTGGGTAATGGGTTGATCATGGCGATAGCTTTGCCTGTGCACAGGGTTGGCATCAGGCAAAATCGTTGTAATTCAAGTTGCATAATTTCTCCATAGGCTACAAGCCCTTTGTGGAGCTCCTCCTTGATTACCTTACGAGGAAGGTTGGTAGGGAGCGAGTCAAAGGAGATGAACAAAGTTTTTGCTTTGTTCCATCTGGTGCATGCAGTGCACACTATTTTTGCCCTCAGGAAGGGTAATTTCAATGCAGACTTTTTCTGTGGCTTCCACTTCTTCAGCTGTTTCAAAACCAATATTGATCCAGCAGTGGCCCATGTTGTTGGTAGTGACATATACCATGTGGGGGAAAAGGGAGGGCTGTGCCTCGCATGTTTTCTCCCACAAGGTTGGGGACTTATCCCCAAGGAAGTTTCGGAGCCTGTGTTCCACCTTTGAAAGGGGTTGGTTACATTGGATATACATGTATTGATCTTGTTTTATAGTAAATACCATAAACCCAGATGGTGTCTGAGTTTGTGGTTTCTTGGCGGCTTGGGTTCCTGGTCCCCCTCCAGGGCGTTTCTTGCCCTTAGGTGCACCTTTTTGCGCACCTCTTGATGTGACGCTCGCCCAGGTTGTATTAGATTTATTACTAAAATCGACCATCTCTCCTGTGTGATTATCAAAAATTGCTGTTCAAATTGAATCATAGTAACTAAAGTGATTGTTACGGAAAGAAAAGCAGAACCACAGTAAGGTATTCATGTACTTTTTAATGTGGATTTAGTTTAAGGTGTTTAAGCAATAAATCATGGTGAAAACTTTGGCCTTCTCAAATTATCTGGCATTTTTAGCCTCCATATAGATGGGATGCAGATTGAGTATGTTGAGATTAATAATATTATCATAATCTACACAAGATCATAGGGTACTGTATATATTCTTCACAAATAGGAATGGTGAACACATTGAAGAGGTATGATAGAAGATAGAATCTTTTGCTAACTATTCTATGAACTAAACAGCCAGCGCTGCCTCTTCTCTCAGCATTAAGGGATAGATGAGATAGGAAATTCAAACTAGGTCCACAATAAAAAAATATATTTGGGGTGGGTCGACTTGGAACAAATACCACACTGAGAAATTTTTTACCAGTACAGGTTTCAAACTCAGAACCTAAACTAGGTTGGAAGCAGCTTTACCTGCCAGGCTAACCACCGTTCTAGGTCCACAGCAAGCTTTAAATTAAATTATACTCAGCACATTTTATAAGATCATTTTTAAATTTTTTAAATTTATTGCGGGGAAAGGCCGACCATGGGACGGACACTTCCGAATATGACTCAGACGAGACAAAACTCAGTACCAGGTGAGGCACCCCAGAGAAGCGATGCTATCTCTTGTTGCCAGCGGGAACGCCACTTATGGGAAGGGGGAGGGAACGTGTGTAGGGGGCGTAGCCACTATTGAGCACGTGTAGAGGAAGGGGTCTGATTTGATGAACCAGACTGGGAGCCAGGAGGAGACCAGCTGCCAGCGACGTGGTGGGAGATATCCAAACATCCACGCTTGAAAGTGATCCACCAAATGAGACCGGAATCTGTGGACAGCTTCAGAGAGGGTAGGGATGGATCCGGCGATGGCATCCAAGACAATCGTGTGGATAGTCCACATGGCGATTGCAACCACCAGAGCACGAAGGGAGGGTGGGAGGGGGGAGGCCATTGATGAAGCAAACATTTCTCTTGACAGACTGAAGGGATGTGTTTGATCCTGGCCTAGCAGACGTTGGACTTCGCGCCATATTACTTTAGAGGTGGGGCACTTCTCCAGGAGGTGAAACAGCGTTCCATACTGGCCACACACGACACAGGATGAGTGTAAAGCATTAGAGCGCTCAGCTGTACGATACACCCGCCTCAGGCAGCGCCACACATGGGAACGGACTTAAGGCTGCAACAGAGGATGGTGTGCGTATTTCCAGATAGTCTTTTGGGTCTCAGTGGAATAAGGGATGTCCATCATGTCCAGGTAGTCCACCCTGGATAGGACATGGGGTCGAATGGGGATCACGCCATCATGGATGGGTAGCCCCTGTACCTCTTGTGTGAACTGAGGAGAGGGGCGGCCTCTTTAGTTGTATGTCCACTAATACGAATTCTCCACTCTGCACTTCGCATGGAGAGTAGGATTCGTTTGTAGTGGGTTTTTGTCCCGTGAGGACCTGTGGCTGATGTGTGTGATGCGAGGTATTTCATCAGGTAGTGGGGGTTTGATGGATTGTTGAGGCCCAAGGCTCGGGAGAAGTTGGAGCGGGCCGCGTGGGACCAGTGTTGGGATGGGAGTGTAGGAGCAGTGACGGCTGCAATCCAGGTGCCTAGGATCTTGGCGGCTAGGGCTTTGAAGTCAAGTAGGCCCATGCCACCATGATGATGAGGGCCAAACATGACCTCTAGCCGTACTGGTGGAGGGCGGCCTGACCAAAGCCAACCTTGTAGCAAAGCATACAGGGATTTGAAGAAGCTTGGGGAGAAGGGGATGGCGTGGGCTCCAAACCAGACTTTGGATAGGAGCATAGAGTTGGCAAGAACAACCCTGCCAGTGAGGGTAGTAGGGTGGGCTCTGAGAGAGGCGATTCGCTTTGTCACGTTGTCCAGTATATGGCCCTCCATTACTGCTGACGCGTATCCTACTGCCTCCAACCACACGCCAAGATGGCGTACCGGTCCTATGGTAGGTCGCGGCACAAAGGGGAGCACCAGTGGAGCGGTGTGTTTTGAGTTAGTAAGGCGTGGACTTGGGCGAGCAGCTGGGCTGGGTTGGGAACTACTTGCTGGGGCCCAGCAGTTCTGAAACCGACCAAGGAGGATGATTTCGGTTTTGGAGGCGTTCAGTGCTGCGTTGCTTACCCGGGAATATTCCTGGATGAGGGCTTCAAGCGCGCGTGCATCTTTATTGTTAGACACCCCCACCACGCAATCATCTGCAAATGCCATCATCTTGACTGGGGTTTGGCCTGGCACATGGACCCCAGTGAGTTGGGCATTCACATTTCGCAGTAGTGGGTCAAGGCTGAAGTTGTATAAGAGTGGGCTCAGGGGGTCCCCTTGTCGCAGGCCCCTTTGAGGATGGACTACATCCACTAGGAAACCTGGGCCGCGCACAGCCATTGTTGCAGATTCCGTGAGCAGCATCACCCAGTTAATGAAGCGGGGAGGTAGGCGGAATTGTTGGAGGCAGGCCCTAAGGTATTCCCAGTTTACTCTATCATAGGCCTTTTGTTGGTCCAAGAATACAAGTGCCCCAGAGGCTGTGGACTGACACACATTAGCCACAGAGTGCACGTTATCCCAAATCGACCTTCTGGGGATGAAACCGAATTGTTCTGGAGAGATGGTGGCAGATGCTACAGTCCCTAAACGGTTAGCCATGATTTTTGTTAAAATTTTGGTGTCTGTGTTTGTTAGAGAAATGGGGCGCCAGTTGGCTAAGTCTAGCCTATCCCCTTTCTTGAAGAGTGTGACTGTAAAAGCCTCATGTCCTCCTGGTAGGAGGCGCGTTTCCAACAGGCTTTGGTTGAGTGAGGCTAGCAGCAAAGGGGATATGTATTTAAAATATTTTTTGTAGAACTCATATGGAATGCCATCTGGGCCTGGGAATTTTCAGTTTGGCGCACTATGAATAGCTGTCTATAATTCGTTCAGAGTAATTAAATTCATTATTTCTGGGTATTGGAAAATGGTGCAGATATAAGCTCAGTCAAGAAATTAAGCCATCTTGGCTGGCTGAATTGGTTCAGCTCAGTATAACTCGGAGTAATATTTTAGCATTTCTATTGCCACTTTGGCTGGTGTGTCCGCAATGGAATAATCTGATCTTCGCACCTGTGTGCAGGCCACACTCTGGCATGGTGCAAAAAAAAATTTGAAGAAGTATGTGGTGCACTTGTCGCCTTTGGTGATGCGTGTGGCCCTGTATTGGACACAAACCTGATGTTTGTGTTGCCTTTCAAGTACGTTGAGGTGTGCTGCTGCCTCCGCCCACTTCTGGCCCCATGCAGGGCTATATCCTGAGGCTAGAATGTTGGACTCCAAGTAGGCCAATTCCGCCAGCACGCGCGATATAACCGCCGATGTGGCTCGTGAGCGTCTGGATGAGAGATGGCGATAGTGGTGGATGGTGTCTTTTTTGAAAGTTGCCCATGTGGAAATGGGGTCTGCACAAAATGGTGCAACAAATGATTTTTCCAAAGTTGCCTCTTCCACCCACGTGGAAAATCCTGGTGACGCAAGCTCTGGGGGGCGGATTTTGCACCAATGTGGGGCCTTTGCAACTGTGACGGGTAAGTGGTATGTTATCGAGACCAGTCGGTGGTCGGAGAATTCCATTTTCGTTGTTTTGAAGTGGGAGATGTGGGGTTGGAATTTCGCCGGCGCTAGAATAAGGTCAATGCGGGTCATGGACCTTAATTGGCCGTTGTGGATGTGGGGACGCGTCATGTTTTTGAGCAGTGGGGCATGTCATGGCAGCGCATCCATTAACCCAAGGGTGGCTTTTAGAACGCATAGTTCTATGTGACCCTGTGGGGCGTGGGGTGAGGGCGGCCACTGGTCCGTTGGTGAGGTTAGCCAACAGTTCATGTCACCGATTAGGAAAGAATCGGGGGGTAGCGGGAGGGATTTGACTGACGAGAAAAATTCCTGACGCTCTTGTGCACCGTTTGGGGTGTAAATGTTGACAATTGTGTGTGCAACATCGGCCCAAGAGAAGGTGACAACGAGCACTCAGTCATTTAGGAATGTTTCTGAAGATGTAAATTTGAAAAAATTGTTTTTCCAAATTAGCACCCCACAGTGCTTCAACCAAAAGGATAGGGATGGTAGGAGCATTGTTTTCCAAGCATCCTCAGAACCTCGTGGACAGTAGGTTTCCTGGATGGCCAGGATATCCACGGGTAGTTTATTTTGTAAAAAACTCAGTTTCCTAGCCCAGGACGGGGAGCTTTGAGTCCAGCGATATTCAGCATCCCTAGAGTGAAGGTTTACCCATCGCACCTTAGGTGTGAGGGGGTGGGTCCCCTGACCCACCAGCCTCTTCCAGGTCCCCATGGGCTTTCACAGCAGTGTGGGTATTAGCAGCAACGCTATTGGGGTTTTTGTTAATTTTTGTGGAAAGAGTCACGTTGGCTTTGGCCTTCACTTTTTGTTTTCCCGACGTCGGACGAATTTTTTACGGTGCGGATAAGTTTGGTGCACCGTTGAGTGGGGCAAAAAAAAATTTTTTGGTTGGGATAGGTCCCAAGTCAGTTTCAACTGGGGCTTGGGTGCAGCGATTGGGTGAGATCGAATCTCCCATCAGATCCTCAGATTGAGTGGCCCGTTCAGCTTGAGCCTCCCAATCTGATTGGGTGATGGATTCCCAAGTTGCTTCCACTGCGAAGGTCTCCATATCCTCCTGGCGTTGTGAGTATGGGATGTTGGTGGTGACCTTGGCCGCTTCCTTGGCTGCAGTCCTATGGGCCTGCTTGGCCTTCTTCCACTCCTGTGGGGAGATGGGCTTTACCAATAGGTAGCAGCCTTGTGCTCCCCACGGGAAAGCCTCTTTGGTGCTTGCGGTTGGTTCATAGTGCGCCTCTCGCTGGCCATGGCCGCCGAGGGGTGCTCTTGGAATGTAACGCCCTCTTTAATGGGGCACGCGTGTGCCTTATGGCCGAACGCATCACAGTGGGTGCAAATGGGGGGCGCACTGTCCACGGTTACCTGGAATGGGTGGGTGGTGTGCCCTGCGATGTCAATAAAGGTGGAGTGCAGGATCTGGGTTAGGTCCTTCGCAATCTCCTCAGATGGGGTCAGAACTGCGATGGCTTTGCCGGTGCACAGGTGTGGCATCAGCGTGAAACGTTGCATTTTGAAAGATTGTATTTCGCCATATATGGCAAGACCATCTTTCAGGTGTTGCTCCAAAATATCACGTTTTACCGTAGTAGGCAAAAAGTCAAACGTGAGGAAAATTTGGTTTGATTTTGTCCATCTGGTGCATTTAGTTTTGATGACCCGTTGCCCTTCAGGGAGGTCAACCACTACGCGCACTGCTGCAGCCTCATCTGCTGCTATTTTGCTTTCAAAACCTAGGTCCAGCCAACCGTGTGACATGGAGTGAGGTGCAACGTACACCACGGTCAGGAAAATTTTGTGTACATCTTCACAAAATTTTTCCCATAGGGCCATTTTTGGATGTCCAGATACACACGGACTCCAAATTCCACCAACAAAAGTGGCTGGGAATGTGGCGTATTGATGTACTGGTTGCGGCGTACTTGCCACGTGAGTATCTCTGGGGAAATTGTGACCGCCAGTTTTTTTAGATTTTTTCTATTCCACCGGATTCTCTGGGGCGTTTTCAAACGTTAGAGGCCGCGGGCCTTCCGCCTGCTCCTCTTGCCTTGCTTGCCCAACTGCTCCCAGACATGGGCGCAGACTAATTCCCTCTATGAGATTATCAAACTAGATTTATTCTTGAATTGAATGGGTTGCAAAAGTGTTTGCAACGAGAAAGAAAAGTTTTTTTATAAGATCATTTTAGTGTTGATAAAAAGATAGCTCTAATCCACAAACGTGGAAGCAAAGGAGAATCTAAATTGAAATTGATCAAAGACATGATGGTTGTTTTTGTAGATTTTTCACATTGGTTAAAATCATTTGGTGTATTTGAGTGACATGAGGATCACTATCTTTTCACCACTTTTATAAAAACAAGATTCAGAGTATCAGCCTTCAAATTAGTTTTGATGTTAATTTTCTCCACAAATATACTCTATAAAATTTAGGAACATCAGTTATTACTTCCAGGAATTAGTCAGAAAGTTCATACTCACAACTTGAAACTCAACAAGTCCTTAATTTTTAATTTAGATCACCTATGAGGCACCTGCTCTAGTTAAACTGCCTAGTAATTAGTGTAAATCAAGGTAATCATCTAGTTCCTGATTAATAAAATGATTGAAGTAACCTGTGTTCACCAGAATTGTTCTGAATTTACCTGAGGAGAAGATAGAGTAGCAGAGTGGCCAAAATAGCCATAGTAATTTTTATTTAGGAGCAGAAAGTTAAAAGACCTCATTAGCAAGATCCCTTAGGGAATGATAAATTTTAATGGGATATTTGATAAATCAAAAGTATAATTGGGATAATTCGTCACTCTTATCAAAAATGGAGCATAGAAAAAATTATTTACAGCAACTGTATATACTATACCTCTCTGTAAAAATTCTTTTTTTTTTCAGACGCCCGGGTATGGCAAGTCATTGTATTGGCCAAATGATGGTTTTCCTTGGTATATTACAATACAAAGGTGGGTTCAAGTCTACACTGTTATTACAGATAAACAAATTACTCAGATTAATCAAATTTACCTTTAGAGCTGCTCTTTTTAGTTCCAAAGGTAGAATATACATTTTGGTTGCAGACTTAACGTCATTAGACATAAACTAGCAAAATGAGCCCTATTTCAATGGGGGATATAATATTTCATAGAAGGTAATTTAGCTTAAAATTTTATAGCTGAAGTTGGACTGATTGTAGGAATGGGTATAAGATCTTTTTGAGCCTCTGATCCACCAAGGTTGAAAAAGCTCATAGAGCCCCTTTGCCAAGATCATAGGGTAAAGAGCTGAATTCAATGTTGCTATTTATAGGGGCCTCCGCAGGTGAGACATACTCAACTATATTACAAGCCATATTTCTGGTTAGAGTGGGCAAAATCACTAAGGGGCAATGATTACATGAAAAAATTGACAGGCTGATCCAGAAATATCTTAGCGCTCATTTTACTTACATTGAGAGTAGAAATGAGAAAATGATGCTTTAACAATGTCATATAGAGGTAGGGCCTGATACTGACCACAGAATTCCTATAGATATGATGACAATAGGCGTCTCAACTGATATATAGAAAATAACTTGTAGAATGTTAAAGGAGATAATCCTGGTTAATGTACATCCATAAGTTAATAAAACCTTTGATCAACTTATAAAACTTTGCCTGGAAAGCGAGGATTATAAACACCCAGTCATCCACACTGGGTAAAAGTTGACACAATAAGTTTGTGCCATGAGGAGGTGGATGAGGGCTTATATAGATGTAGGGTAAGAAATTTCCAGAAAAGTAAAAGCTAAGGCCTGCTTAACTTTGAAATGGTTTCTGGGGTGAGTTTTGCTATAAAAAAACAGACATGTGATGGGTTAAACTAACCATTTACATGAAGAAAGGGTAGGGATTATTTAGTTGGCTTTATCAAGAAAAATGGGAAGATGTAATCTAAGTAAAGATGAGCAAAATTGTGGTGGTGAGGAGCATAGTACTGTGACAAATGGCCAGTGCACCCATTTCACACCTAGAGAGAGTACTACATGGAAAATTACATGCAGGTATAGTAAAATGGTTGGTCAATTAATTAAAGGAGATTTTATAAACATCCCTATTCCTGTAGAGGTGATGTGGTATAGGATCCCAGATTTCCATGGAATTTCCTATCAACAATAAAAAAGGACACTGCATATGGTGCCCACACCTTGATAGCATAAAAGCAAGAAGATTAAGGTTGCAAAGATCATCAAGTGGCACGTTAAGGTGAGAGCTTGGGTAGACTCCAAGGTGATTATATTACCAACTGATAATCACAGTCTAGGCCAAGAGGAACTTCAAATAAGAGCATTCTAGGCTCCATTAATATTATAATCAATCAACATTTAATTCAGATACTTTAAAATGGCCTAAGCAGTTAAATACCACGTTGAGGAGGTCCATATCTAGGCTGATTCAAAAACTCATTGAATAATATGTAATGGATTTTTATCATAGAGAAGATAACCAACTGAGAGGTTAGTCCAACTTAAAAGACTAAGGGAAGTTGTAGAATAGGTCAGTATTGTTGTCATCAAAGCACATAAGCCAAATTTAGCCACTAAAACAAGGCTAATATGGATGATATTACATCAGTTTGAATGTGAAAAACTTGAGCTTTCACTTGGATGTGTATATTTTCAATTTTGGAAATTATAGTTTTGGGTACTTTTCTCAAACCCTCATTTTAAAAATTAGATGTAATGCCACATTACTGTTTATAATATAACCTGTAACAATAAAAGCTACTTTTTAATACTATTAAAATCATTTAGCAATCAATTGGTTCCAACATAGGCATGTTTGGCCCTTGCCCAGCGTTGGTCTAAGGTTGGTTTCAAGTGGGGAAGAGTAGCCATCTTGATGCCTTTTGCCTTTTAAGCTTCCAACTTATTATTGCAACTTACACCATTGATTATGTCATGGTTAGTAAACTAGTTTATGGCATTCTAGTATCTTTTATGTCTAGCATAAGTCTACCATTCATAATGTAATTGAGTTAATGATCTGATAGATAGGCTTAGATCTTATGGGCCAATATAGTATTTACCCAGAGTATCACCTATTCAAAGGTATCTTTTCAGGAAAGCGTCAGATAAAGTTTAGACTAGCCTTCCAGTCAGGATGCAAAAGCAGCCAGAAGGCGAGCCAGAATTCCAGAGGCACTGCTGCTCAAATGACGTTCAGTTGTGCTGTGATGTAGGTGGATAATGAGCGCTTTTGGGACACAAAAGTGATAAATGACCTGGCAAAAAGTCAGGCTGTCGCAGCCCCAGAGCCCATGGCTTTGAGCGTGATAGAATGTTAGGTTGGGATGATGGGTTTGAGTCCCTTCGTGGGGAAAATTGAAATAAAGTCATCAGTGAGAGTGCAGATTCTAACCCAGATTGGGGATAATTTGGTCTAAAAAGTGCTGAGATCCTGTTGGCAGATTGCTTTGGAGATCATTGAGAAGATCAGGAATTCTTTAGCGTGGTAGGACCAGTTAATAGTGGAGGGCAGCAAAGTTGCCAACATGGCTGTGAGGGCCCAGTTGGTGCGTAACCTATAATATCACATTGGTCAGGTGTCACAGGATACCTGAGAAGAACAGTTTATAAACTATAAATGTGTTTTTGTAAAAGGAAAATTTATTAGAATTTTATAAAGAAAACGACCATCAATATTTCCTATGTGGGAAAAATTATTTGAAATTCTGGTCAATTTGGGAATAGCTTTGAAGTACATGGGATCAGGACCCTCAACTTTCTGACCTAAACTAGCAGAGCTCAATTTGGGAAAAAATTGCTCAATTAGAACTGACTCCAAAACTGTCATAGCAAGCCAAATCATTATCAGTTATGCTTGGGTGCCCAAATTGCGGCTTTAGCCATGATTACAATGATTTGAGAAGTGATGTCTTACTTGATGGGCAACAGGAGCCTCCCAGGGCCATCCCATGTAGGGTCAGTATCAAGTGTCCAGAAACAAGTTCAAGATGCCCAACACGCCTGCACCTAATTGCTCTGGCACCCATTCAGCCTTGTGGGGATCAGTGTATTGAGGTTTAAACGTCAATTTTATTTTGTGATTATTCTTATTTGTCACAAACTTGGTGCAGATTATCTCAATCTGCTTTAGCATTTCTTTGGTTGTTAGCACAGAGATGGGCAGCGAAACCTTGAAAGGGTACGCCATAACCCACCGCTCATCCACTACATGGGTGAGGTTGCCCTAGGAGATGAGGGGGGTTGTCAGCCCCTTTGTAGCCTTCTTTGAAGGGAAAGGGTATACCCCCTGGTACAAGCGCAAGGGTGCTCCTCTGGACTTACATATCTGGTCATATTAGTTTTACAAAAAACTTCACATAAACCCCCAAAAATTTAACTGGAGTAGGTTAATCCCTTTGATTGTGTTGATTAGTTAAATACTGTCATTAGTACATAGATGCATTATATAAGATTCTAATAGTCACTAGGGTTTTTGATAGTATGGCCCCCTAATGTAAAATTATCTGGAGGTTCTTTTTGTGATGATATCACTTTATACACTTTTTAAAAGAGTAATTCTCTAGTTATATGACACCACCATAATCATCTAAAGAGATTAGGGTACTTCTGTATGCCCTATATTAAGCTCTTATAAATCTTACTTTACTATAGCTTACGTCAGACATTATCCTCATGGCTCCAAGATAGGAATGTTGTGGATCAAAATGTGCCAATGCAGGGAAATGTCAGACATTTATGAGTTTCCAATGTTAAAGGTGATTTTTATGATACTAATGATTTTCTCAGCCAAAAGACCCTGGCTGATTCTCGGTGGAACCCCACAAATTGGGGTAACACTATTTTGAGTAACTTACAGGAAAATAATTCTGGTGTAAGAAGTCAGATTACTCCAACTTTGCAGCGGACTTTGGGGCATCCATCAGATGAATCTCCCCCAGCCCATACCAGTTTCTTTCAAGCACCTACGCGGGGACCACCCCCTTTTATAGGCGTGACAGTGGTCCCCAAAGGTGCAATAATTTTCACAGATGGGATTGGCTAAAATATATTAAGTCATTACCCCATGGTTACGTCATGCCACAAACTAATCCCCCATTTCTCGTCCAGCCTAAATGAAGCAAATTTTCTGAACTTTGATAGGCTATTTCTTCATATTACCAAATTTGGACCAGTATAAGCTATTCTGAAACTATCATTGCATTTCCCTTGCCCCTCAATACAGTTAAATACTAAATGGTCTGATATTATGAGGGTACATTATTTGTTTCTAATCCCCCGCAGGACGTAGTAAGCATATTAAAAACCCCAACTTTATTAGTCTAAGTTTAATATTTCAAATTATCTTCCGTGGTACTTTCCCACATTTGTTAGAGTTTAGGCCTCATTAGCACCAGCGAGCCTAGACAGATCCTAAAATCCAACAAGTGGTGCTCACTACAGGGGCTGCACCACAATAAACTTAACAAAATGGAGGGTGTTGGGGTGAATAACCCTTGCAACCTCCCCTCTACTTTCTAAACCCCGGCTAATTGCCCTTGAACAACAACTAGCAAGCGCTTTATCAAGACTTAAAAAGCTTAAACAGCGTCCATTCAAGTGTCCCTTGAAGTATAAGTTCACCCCTGGTGAGGGTAGTATTTCTTCATTCTTATATGTTTATGATGCAGCCATGGAAGGGGTGACTGACCGCTAGAATGCCAAGAACATCCTTCCTCGTTTAAGGCGCTTGGCCCAAGAACTGATGGTCCCTTATATGGAAACTCTACACACCTGGGCCGAGGTTAAAGAAGCTCTTATATCAGAATTTGGATCCAAAAGGAGTTTAACCAGGAAAAAACTGGATTTTATGCGTTTTCATATATATAAAGGTGAACGGATCACTGCCTTCGCTGAGCGATTCTATCTTGCTTCTCAGAGGTTATCATCATCTAACATGCTAGACCTGGATGATGTCATCGCAGCTATGTTATCTGGGTTAGCTTCCCAACCTTCTTTAGCTTGGCATATCATTTCCCTAAATTGAACTTTTAAAACTGTTCATGATATAAAAGAGGCCCTGTTAGATGTAGCTGATTTTTATACCTGTGCAATAACCAACGAAGCTGGGATGAACCCCCAGGTTTGGACTATTAAAAAGTGCTCTACTGAAGCCCCAATGGAAGGGACAATGTTGACTCCTATGCGGATTATTACTGTGAGTCCAGCACCTGTGGTGAAGCTCAAAACTGATCTTCTTTTGCCTAGCCAACCTGAGGTTCTCAAGCCTGTAAATCAAAGTACATCCTCGACCCTGGGGCAATGCTATCAGCCCTCACCTTGCCTTCAAGATCAGCCTGTGCTATCTAACAAATCTCTAAAATGGGTTCAAAAGCTTTCTCCTAAGCCTAAACCCCTATCTCAGGTGACATTCACCTCCACCAAAAATGGGTTTAAGAAGCAGGTTGATAGAGCTAAACTACCTGCTTCCACTAAGCTCGCAATCTCTGATCAAATAAAAGCTGGCGGAGTTAAAGCATCCACCTCTACGATGACATCTTTTCCAGCCACCTCTAATCAAAAACCTGTAGCTATGAGGAAACTCTAACCTCTCACTTCAATGAAAGTTGCTTCCAACAACCATGGGTTCACTAAGAATGCTGATCAAGCTAAGCTGCTTGCTCCTCTAGTGATCATCGCTACATATGGTCCCTCAGCTACTAAAGTGATGGCTTCCACCCCTCAACTGCTCTTCTACCCTCATCCAATGTTTTTGGATAACCCTTTGGATGATGAGTCTGAAGGGGGTTATGAGGACGTTGGCTGTTATGTTTTAGGAGCCCCTGTTAAAAAAGGTATACCAGATCGGCTGAACCCTGAAGGAGTAGATAAAGCACTGATCCCTCAAGAAAACTACCTTAGTCAAGTGCTGAGGTGCCCTGAGGTTATTGATACCTCTAGTGATGCTGACCAGGTTATTGATTCGCTGATTCGACCAATTCATCATGTTCACACCCTACAGTCTATTAAAGATAACTACCCTGAGACCGCGAAAAAGCTTGCCTCTACTCTCCGTTTTAAAGAAGTATTAGCTCTTTCCCCTAACTTTGGTGGAACCATTACTAAGGTAGAGGTCGTTATTCAAGAAGTCCAGGTTAGGGCTATCTTGGACACTGGAGCTCATGTGAATATCATTTCTTCCAAGCTGATCAAGAAGATTAAGCTGGCTCCTGATCTTAAATGTACGCAGGAGTTTGGAACAGCGGGTCCCAACAATACCCATGCTATTGGCGCTTACTCTTATCTGCTTATTCGGATTGGAAAGCTCATATTTTCAGCTCCTGCTGTGGCCTTGGATAATAACGCTTATGATATGCTTATTGGCACACAGTTTACTATTGAGTATGACATTATAATCAACATGAAAAAGAGGCACCTCTCTCTACTTGGTTATGAAGTTCCTCTACTCTTTACCAATGAAGAACCTAGTAAAAAAGAATACACCTGCTTAGTTGAATACCCGTCTTCTGCTTTACCATTATTCTATACAACCTCTGGATGTAACACAAAAAAGTTGCCTGAATCAGTTGACGCTTCATAGGGCATTCCCTTTTATGATTCAGAGGAAACAGTAATTAAGGCTAAGAACAATGGGTGGTCACTACCAATATTACTTTACAGATCCCCTGAGCCTGCCTGCTGCACATAACAAGCATTGATGGAGTAAGCTCTTTAGAACCCCGGGTATTTCCAGGTATATTAGATCCACCTATCAACACCCCATTAACATCATATTGGGGGAGCCTTATTATAAATTCATCACTGTCAAAAAACATCAAGAGATAGGGAAATGTTTGCTAATTCACCTCAATGAGATTCACAGTGTCCATTTTATTGGGTCAATGTTGGATATGGGTTTACCACTGACCAGATGGTGTGTACTTTGCCTAACGTCCACATCTCAGATGACCTAACCCCACATGAGCTTGAAAAGTTCATTCTCTACTGGATACATATAGTGATATTTTCTCTCAGACTGACACGGATTATTGGCATATGAAGGGGTTGAGTCACTCACTTGATGTTGGTGATGCCAAACCTATTTGATCTAAACCTT
Source organism: Massospora cicadina (assembly GCA_022478985.1). Classification (NCBI taxonomy): domain Eukaryota; kingdom Fungi; phylum Entomophthoromycota; class Entomophthoromycetes; order Entomophthorales; family Entomophthoraceae; genus Massospora; species Massospora cicadina. Next base: position 64,376 of record JAKSZP010018816.1, on the reverse strand, counting down.
ACCATAAGTCCAAGGTTGAAGAGCAACAAATGAGGGTCGAACTCAAGAAGCTGTTAGATGCTGGGTTGTTAGTACCATCCCAATGTTTTTGGGCGTCTTTTCTCTTGTTAATCAAAAAGAAGAATGGAGGTCATCGGGCAGTTATGGATTACCATAAACTAAATAACCTCACCAAAAAAGACAGCTATCCCTTTCCCCGAATAGATGATGCTCTTGCACAACTCTCCAGCTCAAAATAATTCTCAGCCATGGTTTTGGCTAGCGGATATTGGAAAATGGACCTCTCTCCCCAAGATCAGGAGAAATGTGCTCTTATTTGCAGTGAAGGCTTATTTCAGCTTACCCGCTTACATCAAGGGCTGTACAATGCACCAGCATCCTTCTAACGTGCAATGGATCACATTCTGTGGAACCTTAAGCTAACTTGTGTGATTGTATATCTCAATGACATTACTGTCTTTTCAGCAACGTTCACTGATCATCTCGCTCATTTAAAAGAAGTCTTTTAACGCCTGCGGGCTTCTAAAATCAATTCAACCCCTTCAAAATGCTCCTTCTTCCAAAATAAGCTTGATTTCCTAGGACATGCTATCTCCCAAGAAGGGATTCAGCATATACAAGATAAGGTCGAAGCTATCTCTAAAATGCCTTCCCCTACAAACCTTTGAGACATTAAGGTATTTTTGGGTAATATGGGGTATTAACATCAGTTCATTCCCAAATTCGCTCAGATCAGTGAGCCTCTTGTTCGAACATTAGCTAAAAATACCCCTTTTTATTAGGGTACAGAACAAGAAGCTGCTTTTAAAACGCTGAAGCAACTGTTACACAACGTCTTATCCTACATCATTCGGATTATGATAAACCTTTTATCTTGTTTACCAATGCCTCAAATTATGTCGTTGGGGCCATCTTAGCACAACTGGATGAAAATGGTGTGGATCATCCTGTAACCTATTTCAGTAAGATGCTGTCAAAGGCTGAATGCAACTACACCGTCACAGAAAAGGAGTGCCTTGCTGTTTTTCTAGCTGTAAAACATTACCATCCTTTCTTTTATGGCACTACTTCATAGTAGTTACTGACCACGCTTCCCTGAAATGATTACAGAATATGAAGGATCCTACTGGGAAGTAAGAACGACGGGCTTTAAAGCTCTAGCATTATGATATGAAGATTTAACACTGTGCTGGAACCCGTCACATGAATGTTGATGGATTAAATCATCTGCCCATTCTGTATTTTGATAATAGTGAGCAGAGAGGCTACACGATCTCTTAATGACCCCCAATGACTGGGCAGATGAGGATGAGCCCGTTCAGAAGAAGTTATCATGGTGCTCCCGCAACACAAAAATGGAGGATGGGAAGCTGTATAAACAAGTGGAGGCAAAGTGGCTGCCTTATCTATGGCCTTCAGAATGTATACCTGTTATTATGGAGGCCCACTCTACCCTAGGTCATGGGGGAGTGAAGAAAACCTATGAGTAATTTAGGGAGCGGTACTATTGGGAAGGTATCATGGAAGCTATCATTAAAGTTTTGGATGCCTGCCTCGCGTGTAAGAAGCATCTTAGTTTCAAGACTAAATACCAATTTCAACTCACTACCCTGCAACAACCATTCCACACCATCAGTCTAAATGTAGTATTTCCCCTCCCACAGACTACTAGTAGGAATAAATTTATTCTATTGGGTATTGACCACTTTACTAAGTGGGTTTAAGCCGTGGCCCTCCCTGCCCAAACGGCCAAGGCCATTACAACATTCTTACATCAAAATATTTTCACTCACCATGGATGTCCTCAAGTACTACTCTGTGATAATGGTAAGAACTTCACTTCCAGAGTAGTCAAGATCCTGGCTACGTCAACTGGGGACCCAACAACTCTTCTTGACCCCATATAATCCCTCTACCAATGGGACTGTGGAGAGATTCAATGGAACCTTGGTTTCCATTCTGCATAAGTTGGCCTCCTCTGATCCACTTCACTGAGATCAATTCCTATCCAGTGCTCTTATGGCATACCAGATTAGTTATCACCAGATCCTAAAGATGTCCCCATTCCGTGTTCTGTATGGGCGGGAACCAGGGATACCCACCCTTTTAGCCAAAGAGGTTTTCTCTTCTACAGTTGGTGAACTTTAAAAAGCCATGAAAAGATTGGCTTGACATATTATTCAGCTTCAATATGAGGCTATGAAAAACTTAGCTAAAACGGTTAAAAAAGAGGGACAAGCGGCAAATGAGTTTAGGACACCCCTACCTTCCTTCAACGTGTCTGACTTGGTCCTATATTGCCATAACCAAATCACCTCCAGAAGTAGCAAGCTTGGATCTATTTGGGAGGGTCCCTTCAATGTCGCCTACAATAGAGGTGATGAGTATTCCATAAAATCGTCGGCTACCAGTATCACGATAAATTGGGTACATGGTCGCTTCCTACAGCCCTATTCTCCCCCCAACATTCTTGAAGGGGGAGATGTCAGACATTTGCCCTTGTGGCTCCAAGATAAGAATGTTTTGGGTCAAAATAAGCCAATGCAGGGAAATGTCAGACATTTATGAATTTCCAATGTTAAAGGTGATTTTTATGATACTAATGATTTTCTCAGCCAAAAGACCCTGGCTGATTCTCGTTGGAACCCCACAAATTGAGGTAACACTATTTTGAGTAATTTGCGAGAAAATAATGCTGGTGTAAGAAGTCAGATTACTCCAACTTTGCAGCGGACTTTGGGGCATCTATCAGATGAATCTCCCCCCGCCTCTACCAGTTTCATTCAAGCACCTATGCGGGGACCACCCCTTTTTATAGCCGTGGCAGGGATCCCCCAAGGTACAATAATTTTCACAGTAGGGGATTGGCTAAAATATATTAAGTCATTACCCCATGGTTATGTCATGCACCAAACTAATCCACCATTTCTCATCCAGCCTAATTAAAGCGAATTTTGCGAGATTTGATAGGCTATTTCTTCATATTACCAAATTTGGACCAGTTTAAGCTATTCTGAAACTATAATTGCATTTCCCTTGCCCCTCAATACAGTTAAATATTATATGATCCAATATTGAGAGGGTGCATTTTTTAATTTTTATCCCCCACAGGACGTAATAAACATATTAAAACCCCAACTTTATTAGTCTAGGTTTAATATTTCAAATTATCTTCCGTGGTACTTTCCCAAATTTGTTGGAGTTTAGGTCTCATTATCACCAGTGAGCCTAGACAGATCCTAAAATCCTACAGCTTATAACAAGCTTAGACCAAGTTAGTTGGACGCCTGAATTTCTATGACTCTTTGATAACCTTCTGTTGGGATTTTTGCCCACCTTACCAGCTTCCTAGGTTATCTTCTGGTTTGGTAGGGGATGAGTCCCAGTAGTGAATGAATTGGATATTGGTTGATTTTGATTTTGGCTTGATAATGTCCACAGTTTTCTGGGTAATTCTCCAGGTTTGGATCCATTGGGGTCAATCCATGTAAATGCTTAAAATCCTGTTGGGCATAGTTGCCAATGAAATTGAGGCATCTGATTTTTTATTGTTAATTAACTATTAGTTGCGCCAATTGGGATCAGTCAGGTTTTATCATTAATTGATTGGGAATTCAATCAGCAGTTGTGAGGCGAGTGATGCCACATGCAACTAGCAAATCAACCAGTTAGTTTGCAACCTGCTATAATAAGTAAAGAGTCTCATTACTTAAGCAGGTTACTAGCCAATTATGGTTAGTTCACTGTAATTAAGAAGAAATGTTAGGGACACAATTTCTAGTTATTTCTGTTTTCAGGTCTCTGAGATGTCTGACAGAGGAATCCTTATCCTGATGGAAAATACCATTTTTGGAAGAGAAATGCAGGGAAACTCAATGGCAACAGCTGCCGTTTCATGGCTGAGGCGCCAACCAAGGAGTTGGGTGCCAAATGTTCCTATAAATTCCCTAGCATTTTATAATAATAAAGCAGATTTTTTTAAATATAATTTAATATTAAATTATATTATTTTCATTTTAATTTTTGTTGTAGTACAATAATTATGGATTCTTTTGTATTATAAAGAGTAAAGATTGGATATTCTTAGAAGAGAAGCAATCCATTGAAGCAGATCTTCACCAATTTAGCATGATAGGAATTAAGTCTGGGAACCTCTGAATCTAAAAGTGGATTATGTTTAGCCAGGATAGGGAAGAAGTTTCTAATTGTCAATATAATCAGTATTTCATGTATCATTCCAAGTTTAGCTTTGGATTACCAACCAAATTGAATTTATTTATTCAACTACAGATAATATTTTTCATACTATCATTGCCCATATATCTAATACTATCAAGCAAAGCAGATTGTGCACTTAACCAAACTTATGCAGTTAATTTTTGGGAATGACGATCAACAAAGTGAGAGATTAAACCTTATTACTTTATAGCTCTTGTATTCATAAGTTCTTGGTAATGTTGAGATCCCTTTGAACTATAAACCCTTATAAGGTTTTAATCCTTGATGGATCATGATATAAAAGCAGGCATGGGATACTGCTAGGTAAAAGGTTTTGACATGATATATGTCCTATGGCTGAAGTATGTTCAAAATTTTGGCAAGTATGAGATCATATATAGTGAGCTTATATTATTATGGGTGTGGATCACTTTTGCATAGGTTGGCCATAAAATCAACCAGATTTAAAATGATTTTTTGTAGATAGTGATTATTAATTTTATTATAGCTTGACCAAAATAAATCAACCAATTATTATTATATTAATTCAACACAATATATGTCCTTTTTTTAGTACTAGATGGTCCCAACCCAAGGGGGATTCATCGATGTAACACAATATATGTTCTATAACTGGATAAGTGTTCAAAATCCAGGCAAGTATGAGATCATATATGGTGAGCTTAACTTATTATGGGTGTGGATCATTTTTGCATAGGTTGGCTAATAAAATCAGCTAGATTTAAAATGATTATTTGTAGATGGCAATCAGTAAATACTATAGATTGACCAATTAAATTAACTAGATCTAAAATGAATTAATGTAGATGGCAATCAGTAAATTTACTATAGATTGACGAATTAAATCAACCAAATAAATAAAATAAAGGTAATATAGATATCTGAATGTCAATAGTGGTTAGCCTGGCAGGTAAAACTGCTTCCACCCTAGTGCAGGTTTTGAGTTTGAGACTTGTACTGGCTAGAAAAATTCTCAGTGTGGTATATTTGTCCCAAGGTCGATCCACCTCAAATATTTATTTAGATATCTGAATGTTTACCATATAATTGACTGATAAAATCAACTAAATAGACTAAATAAGTAAAAACTGCCAACCTTAAACCTGAAACAACGGACTAATCAAGTGTAAGATTTTACTTAGGTTTGATTATTGGCTGTCAACCCAGTAACCTTTTTACTGCAAAGGTTCAATTTCCTTGTGCACTTTGTCATATTGTATAGAATGTATTAATTGATAATAGTATGGAGACTATTATCTGTAGTTGAGATTGAACTATTATTCAGCACAACGCTCAGCTAGTATTTTTAATTAAATACTCTGTAAGTTGTACTTGTAAGGATTCATTCCCTACACACTTTTCCACCCTATCTTTGTTAAGATACCCAGTGACAGTCTCTCTCAGCCCAACACACAGTTGGCAGCTATCCCTGATTGTGGTTCCTTCATCTCTAGATCCCCGCTTGGATCTTTACTCTTATCTCTGAGAGTCTTCCAGTTATTGCCTTCTGCAATAATATCCTTGAGATAGAATGACACAATAGAAGCTGATAGTCTATCTATACACCAAATTGTTAATATCACTGTAAAGTATGATACTCTTATAGATAATACTGTCAATAATAATAATAATGTCTTTATTATAGTAAATAATAGGGAATTATAAAGTAGGGGATTCAGCTGTCTAACCCTCAGTTGACACCTCTTTGTTGAAATGGCAGCTGTTGCCATTGAATCACCCTTCCTCATCTTGGCAGCGATGGTCTTCCCCATCCTGGCTAGGATTCCGTTGTTGGACATCCTCAAGGCCTCAAATGGAAAGAGTCAGAAAACGTGTCCCTAACGTTTTCCTCTCAATCCAAGCAAATCAACCATAATTGGCTAGCGACCTGCTTAGGTAATGGGACTTATTACCCATTATGGCAGGTCACTTCACCAACCTATTGGTTCACTAGTTGCAGGCGGCATCACTCGCCTTGCAACTCACTATTCATTCCCAATCAGTTGGTGATGAAACCTGACCAATCCTAATCAGTACACCTGATAGTTAATCACTATCAGATGCCCCTATTTCATCAGCCACTCCGCCCAATGAGATCTTAAGTATTCATCCAGATTGATCCCCAATGGATATGGCCAGGCGAATATCTAAAATCACCCAAATTTAGTTCCTCTGAAACTTGGGCCAACCAATTTCTGATTCACTTCGCCTTATGGAATTTTCCCCTAGCGATACCAGGTATTCTAGCAGGGTGGGAATATGGGCAAAAATCTTAACACATCCCCCTCTTGCCTAGATTTTCAGAGAGAAAAGGACTGAGGCATGAGAACACTGCTTTGGACACCTGGTTGAATACTTCATTGGTTCAAGCAGAGTACACTCATCAATAATCAACGCTGCTCAGAATGACCTTTGGCATACGGCGTTCTTCCTCTTCCTCTTGCTACCACCTTCTCAGAGCGCAGTCCCCACGACCTTCTGTCATGCCGGGCTAATTGATTTACTCATGACAATATTAATCCCAGTATCTGGTTTCCCCCCCCCATCAGGGTATATGACCCTCTGTCATATTCAGGATTCTAGGTCCAGCATCCTTGATTTCCTGATTTTCTCCTCATCCTAGACAGGAGACTCTTGCCATCAATGTTCATTTAGTATCTTGATTAAGAATACTTATTTCTATTTGCCCTCATTATTTCACTCATAACCTCTTGGCTGTAAGTCATTTCTAATTCTTCTCTTGGAGATCTTATCTCATTAATTTTGAGATTAATTTCCCCAAAATTGGAGCCTAATGGATTATAGAGTGCATAATGTCTACTTCTATATAAGTCTGACATCCCACCTCTTGTCCAGCTCATATGTCAAATTCCAAATCTCACTACCAGCAGCTCCTCAATAGTCTGTCTGATCTAGACCACCGTCTCTTCCAGAAGATGAGTTAGGATGCTTGACAGAAACTCTTTTATGGTCCTTCCAGGACTCATACGCCTAGTCTGGTGCAAGTGGCTAGTCCTTTCATTGAGTTAATGGAAATGGTAACTAATCCCCCCAAATCCAGGCTGGCCATTATTTCAAACAACTCTTGGCTGACTCTTCCTCTGCAGTCAATTCCCGAGTTGGACTTAGAAACCCTCCTGGATTTGGCTTCTTTCACTGATGCTCCAAACATCATTGTAGATGCTCAGAAGATTATGCCAGTTGCTCTGGATCATTTGTTTCTGGCCAGTTTGGACTTGCTCCCTGAGTTCCTCTTCTGACTCTGTCAATTTTACAAACCCGCTGATCTGGTTTCTGAGCTCTCAATTGGTAACAGCATACACTTTGAGCTCCCCTATGCTGAACTCTGGGCCCAAGTCACTGAGGCTTTGACATTAGCGCTGAATCCCACTGATCTTGACAACCTTCTGTATCAGGATACTGCCACTTATGCTCTTCTCGTTGCTGGCCAAGTTCTTTGAAGTTGGTCTATGAAGCTTCCAGCCTCACCTGGTTTCCTCCAGTCATTTAGCTTTAGCTTCTGCAAAGCCCATAGTCACCGCTTGCAGGATGCAATCTGCTCTTTGCACAACTATCTCTTCTCCAGAGCTTCCCATCAATTTCTTCCACTGATGGCATTAATATGGGCATGATTCAACAACCCCTCATCAAATATTCCTTCTTCATTGCTGGCCCACATGTCCGGTGTCCTTGATGAAGCCTGTCAGCAGGCGCTCAAGACAAATCTTCCAGCTCTGGTGCCATATCAGGATTACTTGAGGTTATTCGCTGAATTGCCTCTTTCTTTATTGCTGCTTTCCTCCCCACTCTGGAATTTTGCGATTGTCATCTTCCAACATCTCAATTTCCCTTACCCTAGTCACTTTTTCTCAGGGCTTGGCATCCGCTCAATGAACATGTTTTTGTGTAGATCTCGCCCTCACAAGTGTCTGATCACATATCAATTTTGATTTAAATTTAAATTTATTGCGGGGAAGGCTGACCATGGGACGGACACTTCCGAATATGACTCAGACGAGACAAAACTTAGTACCAGGGGAGGCACCCCAGAGAAGCGATGCTATCTCTTGTTGCCAGCGGGAACGCCACTTATGGGAAGGGGAGGGAACGTGTGTAGGGGACGTAGCCACTATTGAGCACGTGTGGAGGAAGGGGCCTGATTTGATGAACCAGACTGGGAACCAGGGGGAAACAAGCTGTCAGCGACGCGGTGGGAGATATCCAAACATCCACGCTTGAAAGTGATCCACCAAATGAGACCGGAATCTGTGGACAGCTTCAGGGAGGGTAGGGATGGATCCAGCGATGGCATCCAAGACAATCGTGTGGATAGTCCACATGGCGATTACAACCACCAGAGCACGGAGGGAGGGTGGGAGGGGGGAGGCCATTGATGAAGCAAACATATCTCTTGACAGACTGAAGGAATGTGTTTGATCCTGGCCTAGCAGACGTTGGACTTCGCGCCATATTACTTTAGAGGTGGGGCACTTCTCCAGGCGGTGAAACAGCGTTCCATACTGGCCACACATGACACAGGATGAGTGTAAAGCATTAGAGCGCTCAGCTGTATGATACACCCGCCTTAGGCAGCGCCACACATGGGAGCGGACTTGAGGCTGCAACAGAGGATGGTGTGCGTATTTCCAGATAGTCTTTTGGGTCTCAGTGGAATAAGGGATGTCCATCATGTCCAGGTAGTCCACCCTGGATAGGACTTGGGGTCGAATGGGGATCACGCCATCATGGATGGGTAGCCCCTGTACCTCTTGTGTGAACTGAGGAGAGGGGCGGCCTCTTTAAGTTGTATGTCCACTAATACGAATTCTCCACTCTGCGCTTCACATGGAGAGTAGGATTCGTTTGTAGTGGGTTTTGGTCCCATGAGGACCTGTGGCTGATGTGTGTGATGCGAGGTATTTCATCAGGGAGTGGGGGTTTGATGGATTGTTGAGGCCCAAGGCTCGGGAGAAGTTGGAGCAGGCTGCGCGGGACCAGTGTTGGGATGGGAGTGTAGGAGCAGTGATGGACGCAATCCAGGTGCCCAGGATCTTGGCGGCATGAGCTTTGAAGTCAAGTAGGCCCATGCCACCATGATGATGAGGGCCAAACATGACCTCTAGCCATACTGGTGGAGGGCGGCCTGACCAAAGCCAACCTTGTAGCAAAGCATACAGGGATTTGAAGAAGCTTGGGGAGAAGGGGATGGCGTGGGCTCCAAACCAGACTTTGGATAGGAGCATAGAGTTGGCAAGAACAACCCTGCCAGTGAGGGTAGTAGGGTGGGCTCTGAGAGAGGCGATTCACTTCGTCACGTTGTCCAGTATATGGCACTCCATTACTGCTGACGTGTATCCACCTGCCTCCAACCACACGCCCAGATGGTGTACTGGTCCTATGGTAGATCGTGGCACAAAGGGGAGCACCAGTGGAGCGGTGTGTTTTGAGTTAGTAAGGCGTGGACGTGGGCGAGCAGATGGGCTGGGTTGGAAACTACTTGCTGGGGCCCAGCAGTTCTGAAACCGCCCAAGGAGGATGATTTCAGTTTTGGAGGCGTTCAGTGCCGCGTTGCTTACCCGGGAATATTCCTGGATGAGGGCTTCAAGCGCACATGCATCTTTGTTATTTGACACCCCCACCATGCAATCATCTGCAAATGCCATCATCTTGACTGGGGTTTGGCCTGGCACATGGACCCCAGTGAGTTGGGCATTCACATTTCGCAGTAGTGGGTCAAGGCTGAAGTTGTATAAGAGTGGGCTCAGGGGGTCCCCTTGTCGCAGGCCCCTTTGAGGACGGACTACTTCCGTTAGGAAACCTGGGCCGCGCACTGCCATTGTTGCAGATTCTGTGAGCAGCATCACCCAGTTAATGAAGCGGGGAGGTAGGCGGAATTGTTGGAGGCAGGCCCTAAGGTATTCCCAGTTTACTCTATCATAGGCCTTTTGTTGGTCCAAGAATACAAGTGCCCCAGAGGCTGTGGACTGACACACATTAGCCACAGAGTGCACGTTATCCCAAATTGACCTTCTGGGGATGAAACCAAATTGTTCTGGAAAGATGGTGGCAGATGCTACAGTCCCTAAACGGTTAGCCATGATTTTTATTAAAATTTTGGTGTCTGTGTTTGTTAGAGAAATGGGGCGCCAGTTGGCTAAGTCTAGCCTATCCCCTTTCTTGAAGAGTGTGACCATAAAGGCCTCATGTCCTCCTGGTAGGAGGCGCATTTCCAACAGGCTTTGGTTAAGTGAGGCTAGCAGCAATGGGGATATATATTTAAAATATTTTTTGTAGAACTCATATGGAGTGCCATCTGGGCCTGGGCATTTTTGGTTTGGCGCACCGCGAATGGTAGTCCATAATTTGTTCAGAGTAATTAAATTCATTATTTCTGGGTATCGGAAAATGGTGCTGATATGAGCTCTGTCGAGAAATTCTGCTATTTCAGCTGGCTGAATTGGTTTGGCTCGGTATAACTCAGAGTAATATCTTTGCGTTTAAATTGCCAATTTGGCCTGTGTGTCCACAATAGAATTATCCGATCTTCGCACCTGTGTGCAGGCCACACTCTGGCATGGTGCAAAAATTTTTTTGAAGAAGTATGCGGTGCACTTGTTGCCTTTAGTGATGCGTGTGGCCCTCCTGTATTGGACACAAACCTGATGTTTGTGTTGCCTTTCAAGTGCGTTGAGGTGGGCGGCTGCCTCCGCCCACTTCTGGCCCCATGCAGGACTATATTCTGAGGCTGGAATGTTGGACTCCAAGTGGGCCAATTCTGCCAGCGTGCACAATATAACTGCCAATGTGGCTCATGAGCGTCTGGATGAGAGATGGCAATAGTGGCGGATGGTGTCTTCTTTGAAAGTTGCCCATGTGGAAATGGGGTCCGCACAAAATGGTGCAACAATCAATTTTGCCAAAGTTGCCTCTTCCACCCACTTGGAAAATCCTGGCGATGCGAGCTCTGGGGGGCAGATTTTGCACCAATGTGGGGCCTTTGCAACTGTGACAGGTAAGTGGTATGTTATCAAGACCAGTCAGTGGTTGGAGAATTCCATTTTCATTGTTTTGAAGTGGGAGATGTGGGGTTAGAATTTCACCGGTGCTAGAATAAGGTTGATGCGGGTCATGGACCTTAATTGGCCATTGTGGATGTGGGGACGCATCATGTTTTTGAGCAGTGGGGCATGTCGTGGCAGTGCATCCATTAACCCAAGGGTGGCTTTTAGAACGCGTAGTTCTACATGACCCTGTGGGGCATGGGGTGAGGGTGGCCACCGGTCCATTGGTGAGGTTAGCCAACAGTTTATGTCACCAATTAGGAAAGAATTGGGGGGTAGTGGGAGGGATTTGACCGATGAGAAAAATTCCCGATGCTCTTGTGCACCATTTGGGGCATAAATGTTGACGATTGTGTGTGCAACATTGGCCCATGAGAAAATGACAGTGAGCACTCAGTCATTTAGGAATGTTTCTGAAGATGTAAATTTGAAAAATTTGTTTTTCTGAATTAGCACCCCACAGTGCTTTGACCAAAAGGATAGGGATGGTAGGAGCATTGTTTTCCAAGCTTCCTTGGAACCTCGTGGACAGTGGGTTTCCTGGATGGCCAGGATATCCACGGGTAAATTGTTTTGTAAAAAACTCAGTTTCCTAGCCCGGGATGGGAGGCCTTGAGTCCGGCGATATTCAGCATCCCTAGAGTGAAGGTTTACCCATCGCACCTTAGGTGCGAGGGGTGGGCCCCCGGGCCCACCAGCCTCTTCCAGGTCCCCACGGGCTTTCACAGCAGCGCGGGTATTAGCAGCAACACTATCAGGGTTTTTGTTAATTTTTGTGGAAAGAGTCGCATTGGCTTTGGCCTTCGCTTTTTGTTTTCCTGACGTCAGACGAATTTTTACAGTGCGGATAAGTTTGGTGCACCATCGAGTGGGGCAAAAAAAAATTTTGGTTGGGATAGGTCCCAAGTCAGTTTTGACTGGGGCTTGGGTGCAGCAATTGGGTGAGATCAAATCTCCCATTGGATCCTCAGATTGAGTGGCCCGTTTGGCATGGGCCTCCCAATCTGATTGGGTGATGGATTCCTGAGTTGCTTCCGCCATGAAGGTCTCCATGTCCTCCTGGCATTGTGAGTGTGGGATGGTGGTGGTGACCTTGGCCGCTTCCTTGGCCGCGGTCCTATGGGCCTGCTTGGCCTTCTTCTGCTCCTGTGGGGAGATGGGCTTTACCAATAGGTAGCAGCCTTGTGCTCCCCACGAGAAAGCCTCCTTGGTGCTTACAGTTGGTTCGTAGTGCGCCTCTCCGCTGGCCATGGCTGCCGAGGGGTGCTCTTGGAATGTGACGCCCTCTTTGATGGGGCACGTGTGTGCCTTATGGCTGAACGCATCACAGTGGGTGCAAATGGGGGGCGCGCTGTCCACGGTTACCCAGAATGGGTGGGTGGTGTGCCCTGCGATGTCAATAAAGGTGGAGTGCAGGATCTGTGTTAGGTCCTTTGCAATCTCCTCAGTTGGGGTCAGAACTGCGATGGCTTTGCCAGTGCACAGGTGTGGCATCAGCGTGAAACGTTGCATTTTGAAAGATTGTATTTCACCATATATGGCGAGACCATCTTTCAGATATTGCTCCAAAATGTCACGTTTTACTGTAGTAGGCAAAAAGTCAAACGTGAGGAAAATTTGGTTTGATTTTGTCCATCTGGTGCATTTAGTTTCGACGACCTGTTGCTCTTCGGGAGGTCAACCACTATGCGCACCGCTGCAGCCTCGTCTGCTGCTATTTTGCTTTCAAAACCTAGGTCCAGCCAACCGTGCCACATATCAATTTTGATGGGCTGTTTATTCCTACTGCAATCCATCCTCCCTCCCCCAAGAGTTGACAGGCAGAATCATCCCCATACTGAGGATGATCAATAAAAATAAAAATTCTAAAAATATATTGGCTTTTTTACTTTGCAATTTATAGTTTTTTCCAATATCTTTTATCAATTTTTTTGTCTTTATTCATATTTTTTACTATGGGACTTGACCTTGTTTTGGTTCAGCGATCCATCTTTTCCCCCAAACTGGGTCCTGGGTACTTAAACCTGCCAGTTTTCCATGGTTCAGAGGTCCTTTTTTTGGACTTAACCATCTAGATCAGTTCAGAGGTCCTTTTTTCAGACTTGACCTAATCATCAGGACATGACCAACTTAATGGTTCATTGGCCCTTCAAAAACTCTTTTATTTTTTCATTGATTCAACGCGTTAGATACTTAGTGTGGACTTGATTTACAACTTTTCTATCCAAGAGATTCTTGATGGAGTAAGCAGCAGTTGCCATCTTGGCGATTACTTCAAATGGACCTGACCGCAATGCATATAATTTGTTTCTTCATCCAAAACCATGCATCTTGCAATAGACAACTCTTTCCCTATTCAATATTCTTCTAATGCCAGTCAGTTTTTATAATCTGTCAATTTTTCTCGTATCCTTTTCTTCAAGGTTGTATCAAATGCTTGCAATTGCATATTGATCAGGATACTCATCAGTCAGTTCAGGTTTTGCTTGTTACTCATCCCTGACGTAGGTTCCACCACCAAATATGAAATCAGTGGCAACGCGGCCTTCTTCCATATAGTAATTCAAATGGCATCTTTCCCGTCGCCATATGATAACTAATGTTGTAGGCAAACATCGCTGAACTTAGGTATGTTCCCCACAAGGAAGTTCTCCCTGTGACTAGCTTCCTCAGCGTCATGGCCAGCATCCCATTGACCCATTCTACCAATCCATTTGTCTCCAGATGGTATGGTACTGATATGACTCCTTGGATCCCCATTTTTTCATTTAACCTTAGGGATCACATGAGATGTGAAGTTGGTCCCATTGTCACTCAGCAGAACTTGTGGACATCCATGCCAGTATACTACTTGATCCAGGATGAATCTCGCAGTACTGGTAGCATCTACTCTAGTTAGGGCCTTCATCTTGACCCATCTTGTCAGATGGTCGATGGCAACTATGATGTACTTGACTCCCCCTGTGCTCATTGTCAGCGGTCCCATCACATCAATGGACACCATGTGCCATGTAGTCCAGGGCAGACCAGTCAGTATCCAGTTGTACTCTTGTGTGGTTTGTGCAACTGGAACTCCATGCAACAAGACAGATGATCTGTGACATCATAGTTAATCAATTCCCAGTAATATTACTGGTGAATATGGTCAGTTGTTTTCCTCAGGCCTCTGTGCCCAACAACCTTATGAGCTACTTATACTATTGCTGCTCTTTCTGACAGTTTCAGGAATAATAGCCAGTTTCCGTTGATCATCTTGAATATCGCGCTGCCACCATAATTCAATGAAAGTCTCAGTAGGGCCAAAGTCCAACTGCATGGCTATGCGGGCATCAAAGTCACTTAACACATTTGCTCCTTCCAAAATCTGAGCTTCTTGGTAAAAATGGTCAGCAAAACAAGACAGAGTCTCATCTTTAAGGAATTGAATACCCATTAATTCTTGTTTATTATTCACCATTTGAGTAGGGCTTCTGAACTCCAACATAATGGCAGTTTTGGCTTCTGTGTACAACCAATTGTCCCCATTTGTCATGAAAATGGCAGAAGAAGTTTAGACTGGCCTGCCAGTCAGGGTGCATAAGCATCCAGAAAGCAAGCCAGAATTCCAGAGGCATTGCCAACTGTATGACTTGATATGGAGATGGGAAATAGGATGCCATAAATTGGTGGCAGAACATCAGGGTTAGGAGTATCCCAACAGCAAACCACACTGAATAAATTTCAGACCCAGGAGTTCTGCTAACAGGGGTGGAAACTACTGGGATAGTATATGCAAGATTCTTGGTTGTTAAGACCATTTTTTTGGGGGTAAAAGAGAGGTGGATTTTCTCTTGTAGTTGGTGAATATAGGGCCATAAAATCCCTGTATATTGCTGCTGAAAGGTCATGAGAACCTGGTTGTAGAGCCAAAAATTTTGAACTTGTTGAGTCCAATTGGTGATAGAGGGAATCATGGTAACCAAGAGAATTGGTATGGCCCACCCAGAGTGCGGGGTGGTGGACCAACAGGCAAACATCATATGGAATGTGGTTAAAAGGAGGGAGATAAAAATTTGGGGTTTTAAACAAAATTTTTTATTTGGGAAATAAAGTAAGAAAAATTGACCAACAATCTTCTCAGTGCCTTGCAACTGATTAAATAGTGGTCAATTGGTGAAAACGTGGTTGGGATCCACAAATTTGGCCTAACTGGTGAATTGGATGGTAAAGGGGGGGTTTATTCTTTATGAACCATCATTGCAAAATTTGGCGGCAGGCCAAGTCTCTGTCAGTTTGACCTCAAATGTCTGGACCAGGGGTTAATTAAGTTTCTGATGGTTAGCATGATGGCGTTTGGCCTGACAAGCGACAGGAATCCCCCAAGGCCATCCAATATAGGGATGTGACCATTTGGTTGGGAACAGGTTTGGGATAGCCAACCCACCCATGCTTGGTCAATTAACTGTTTGTTCAGTTGATAGAGGCCCATCAGGTGCAACGCCTGAATTACTATTGGAGGGTTTTGAACTCTCAGCAATGGCACCCAATATTTGTTCTGCTGATTTTGGGGTCAAATTGGAACTATCAGGCAATCTGGCTGATGTTTCATTCTTCATGCTTTTACAACCATTCAAATTTTGGCCATCAGCCCAATTGCCGCCCAAATTAGATCTGACTGATTTCAGTTCAATAATCTCAGCACAGATTTCACTGATTCCCCACAACAGTTCTGCCAAGGTGAGTGAGGAAATTGGGGGTGGGATCCAAAGTGGATGGGCTGTCACCCATCGCTCATCAACTATGTGGGTGAGATTGCCTTGGGTGATGAGGGGTACTGACATCCTCTTTGGTGTTTTCTTACTTGGGAATGGAAAGATAGCTCAATTGAGAGCTAAAGGACATTCCCCAAGACTTATACCATTGAGGTGAGGAAGCACCTATTTTTGGCAGTCTGTGCTAAGGCAGTTCATTACAGTTACTGCTTTTTGTCAGTCCATATAGCCAAACATGGTCATCTCAAATAAGTGGAAGAACACTGGGGCGTTATCCTGGTGAAATGTGGGCAATTTTGGCATATTTTGAAATTTCTCAGTTGTTCTGCTAATAGGAGATCCTGACCTAGCTACTTGAGAAGCCATAGGAGTGACTCCAGGAGTCATTTCTGACACATCAGCAAATGGTTTGGCATGTTTCAAGGCGGAGAGGTCTTATTACTTGACATTTTACATGCCTTTGCTTTGGCATCATTTGCCTCAAATTGTTCACAATCACATTGCTGTTTCTCCAACTTCTCTATATGCTTGGTCATTTTTGCCATCTCCTCATGAAACCGTCAGATGCATTATCAATCCGCTTCCCATTCAGTTTTCTGAAATAAAATTTCCTTGATGAGTTTGCCCTCTTTCCACTTTAAAGAGGCAACTTTTCCACATAGGTTGTTATTAACTATTCCTAGTTGTTTGAGCATTTCCTCCATCTTGATCATATGCTCCTCCAATGTACTAACATCATCCTAAGAGCCCAGCTGAGCACATTCTCATTGATGGCCTGTAGTTCTGCCCAAAGCTTTTGAAGCTCTTCTTTAAAAGATATCATCATTTTAAATTAGCTTTTGACAACTCAACTATCCCCTGTAGTGAGCACCAATGTTAAAATCTTGAGCTTTGTTGGCTCGCTTTTAGCCCTGGATTTCAACTACACAGATTTGTGGATCCTGGTGTTAATTATTTGAATGTTGTTGATAGACTGGGGCAATAATAGTATGAAGACTATTATTAAGTTTGATTACCCAAAAGCCACGTTGAGAGTATTGTCCAATGCTAGACAGGTGCTTCTTCCTCTTGAAGGTATTTTGATCTGGTAGGGAGTACTTTCCCTATTCCCTTTTCACAGAGCCAAGCGGAGATTTTGATATTGCCAACCTAAGGATATCTGATCCTTGCACTCTTCTCTTAAGAGTAATATTAAAACAACCAATATTTAAACAACTTAAGCTAATATCAGTGTGAATCTAATTTTATTAGGAAATTATTTGAGGTTTTTATAGTTAAAATTGGCACACAACTTTTCAGCTGTCCAATGATAATATTTGTGCTCCTATACTGATTTTGAACCTTAGTGTTAGGTACCAAATCTTGTCAGGTACCGTTGCCTTGGGTTTTCTAGGCAGCATAATCCTTGTGCATTCAGTGGACCAAACAATTGGTATTAGATACACAAAACCAATTGTTTTGGCTTATGATGATTCCACTCTTCCTCCAGCATTTGAACATTTTGGTAGTTTCTGATGACTCTAATCCATTTTGCTCTGAACAATTCCCTATAATTTGACTATTGGGGATTATCCCAATATCAAATTATTGCTTAATTTTATTGGAGATGATGCCCAATGAAATTATCATCTGTCAGCAGCCTCAAATATCATCTGGGATGATTCTCAACAAAATTATCATCTGTTGGCGGCCTCAAATATCATTAGGGATGATTTCTGACAATAATTTATAGTTGGCAACTTCTAATATCATTGGGGATTCCACCTGACAATATTCTCATCAGTCAGCCGCTATTGCTGACCCTCTACGATTATAACCTAATCATCAAATCTCATATTTGGTCAAAGGGTTGGACTATGTGGTCATCTGCAATTTTGATAGAGGGGTAACATATCTGCCAAGTCTACCTAAATTTGAGTGTGGGGTTTCATAGTACCCGCCTCAGGTTATAAGCATGGTCTCATCAAAGCGCGGCAATCCCAAAATCCATGGCTCCACCAATACCCTTATGCTATGACTTGCGGTAAAATGGTTGAAGGGCTGATGGTTTTAAGTCAATCTGGGTGCAGTTAAAATATAGCTGACAACTGAGCAGCTGGATTAAACCCACATTTATATTAGATTGTATAGATGATTGTGTTTATTGGTTTCATCCATTTGCTAATCTTTAGGGGAAAAGGTTGGGTCTCGGAGAAACTCAAGTTGGAAGGTTTACCTATCCTAGGGATATCACCTGTATATAGCTTCTCCAGTGATGATGGCATAATACCACTTTATATTATGAAGGATTTGTCAAGAGTATCAATTATGGTTAGGTTTAGTGATACAATACCTTAAGCTGATGAGAACAGTTTAGTGGTACACAAGTTTAAAGAAGAATACAATCAGATCCTGTTATCATACTAAAATGATTGATGCTAATAGAAACGTGGGGTAACTGCATAAATGCTACCTTGATCCTTCTCAACCAGGATCCTCCATTTTTAACTGATTTTGAAAAAGGTTATCAATTTGACCTGTATGTATGTTTTTTTCTTTTTTTCTATGTTTGTTTGCACATAACTCTGAAAATACTGAACTGATTTGGATGTTCATCTCCAGAAATTGAGGATGCTCCAACTTAGGTCTTATTTTACTTTTGTAGGTATTGGTCAAGTATTTGTCCATTAATTTAGTAAATAGCAAAATGGGCTCAGAAGTGATGGGTACTTGTGGGACTAATCCAACTCTGGATAAACTTTTTTCCAGCATTGGTGAAGTGATAGCTTCAAAGCACTTTTGATATCTCCTATGGCTGGGGGGTATGTTCAAAATCCAGTCAGTATGAGCCCATAGCGGGATGAGCTTAAATCATTATAGATGGCTATCGTTTTGCATAATCTAACCAATAAACTCATCTAAATTTGATAAAGTTGAATTATTTTAGATAGCAATCAATAGATTTGCATAGATTGACTAATAAAAGCAACCAAATCTAATAAGATGAATCACTGTAGATGGCAATCAGTAAATTTGGCATAAGTTGCCTAATAAAATCATCTAAATTTAATAAAAAGAAGTATTATAGATGGTGATTAGTAAATTTAGTATAATTTGACCAATAAAAACTAATTTAATAAAATGAGTTATTAGTATATTTGTTTATAAGATACTATATATAAAATATATACAATGAGTTTTTATTTTTAGAGAAATAGTAAGGGGTCAAAAAGGATATATAGAGATAGTAAAGTTTAATAAAAGTAGGAAAAAGAGCCACTTTTAAAAATGCACTAATTTATTGAAGGGAAAAGAGCTTGGGGTAAAGTTTTTTTGGAAAAAAGAACCCTCTTTAAAAAACTCTAGAAAGTATGAAATAATTGAGAAGTTAAGCCTACTCAATAAACCCTTTTTGAAGCAGCACCATTTTTAACTGACTTATAATAGGTATTTATAATTTATATACTCAGTACTATCTATTCTAAGTTGCTTATAGTTTACACTTAGACCCAATCCAGATATCTACTTAATAAAAACATTCACTGACGTACTGACTGACTATCTGAAACCTTTGAGTCTGATAGGTTATATCTATTTGGGTGAGTGGGTGAGAATTGGCAAATCTTATCGAATCTGAAAATATCAAGCCTGATGGGTTCAATCTATTTGGGTGAGTGGGTGAGAATTGACAAATATTATTGAATAATTCACTAAATTGCTCACCTGAAGCTAATCAAGTTAGATAAGTTTAATCTATTTGGGCGAGTGGGTGAAAATTGACAAATATTATTGAATAATCTACCTAATTGCTCACCTGAAACTTTACAAAAATCAGTATCAGTCTTTAAGTAGATTAAGTAGGATAATGAGCTCGCTAGCCACAAGGGCAACAGCGGAGCTGTTAGTCTGAGTGGCTCGAGAGTAGTGCTGGCACAGCCTATAGGCTACAATGTGAGCTTATCATCTGATAAAATTTAAATACCTTAGCGAAGCACGGGTATATGGATGTTAGGTTTATATATTTTAAAAAACCTGCCTAATTTGGTTTACCTAATTAATAAAATACTATTGGCAAGTTAAGTAAAAGTTGATTTAGTAGTTTGGAAGATATGTCACATACTCAATGATTTTAAGTATAAAGAGATGTTTCGGGTAGCAGTTTGGTGTTATTTGATTGATTCGATAGGTTCATTTTGTTTGGCCGAGTGGTTAATGGCTTTTGTTTGAATCGATAGGACATAGTTTAGCTTTGAGGGGTGATTAGTTATTGGTTATTTTGATAAGTTCAGTGAGGTTTACCTGAGTGGTTGGTGTTTTTGGTTGATTCGATTGAGCAATTAGATTTGACTGAGTGGTTTTGTTTATCTATAATATAAAATCTAAATTAATAAATTGAAAATCTGAAATTTTATAGACACCGAGCGAAGCACGGGTAAATCGGCTAGTAAGATATAATTTGTATTGTGAGTAAAATTCTATAATCCAGTTTAAAATATGGCGCTGACTTCAAAAATAATTTTATTGAGTAGGCTTAATTTTTTAATTATTTCATACTTTTTAGAGCTTTTTAAAGGAGGTTCTCTTTTTCCCAAAAAATTTTTTTGATTAAAAATGAAAAGATATTATTAATATTGAGGGCTGATCAATAGGCTTTTACATATGACTTCCCCTAGCTCTTATCCACCGTGCGATTATTTCTGAACTCTGTTGTTAAGAATCCGGAATCTGGTAGGTTTGAAACATCGATGGGTGGCATCAACTCAGCCATACGATTCCAGGTTAAAAATCACCCTCACCGGTTTGTTATTCAAATCGCGTACGGTTGGTCACTCAATTCCAATGGTCATTGATCTGCTGGTGCAAATTATACCCAACCCATTAACACTCAATTCAAGTAAGTTGGTGTGTATTGGCGCATCATCTCAAAATCTGATGGCTCCACACATCAGGTTCATGTTACGGGTGGGTTTAGGCTCATTGGAATCTTCCGTGGCCTCGGTTTACTATAATGCCCTTAAATCACACCAGCTATAGTATATTTGGTTCTGATTTATAGATAACATGAGGTCCGGATCAAGAGGTATATATTTTGTTTAGTTTAGTGATCGAATGGGTAGTAACCCATATCCAATTTGTTGGCACTTGATTCCATCATAGTTGGTGTGAATTAGTGATTGTATTAAATTCTGACAGTATCTCTCTCAAGTTTCTGTTACAGAGAATTTAGTCTCATAAGTATTGTATTAACTCTGACATTACCCCCTCAAGTTACTGTTGCAGAGAATTTAGTATCAGAAATAATGTATTAACTCTGACATTACCCCTCTCAAGTTCCTGTTAAGAGAATTTAATTTCAGAGATATTGTATTGAACTCTAAGAATTACTCCCTCAAGTTACTGTTGCAGAGAATTAAATATCATAAATATTGAATTATCTCTAACTATACCTCCCTCAAGTTCCTGTTAAAAAAAATCTCAGAAGTAATGTATTGACCTCTGACAGTATCCCCCTCAAATTCCTGTTGCATAGAATTTAGTCTCATAAGTATTGTATTGAACTCTAACAGTACACCCCTCAAGTTCCTGCTGCAGAAAATTTAGTCTCAGAAATATTGTATTAAACTCCAACAGTGCATACCTCAAGTCACAGTTGCAGAGAATTTAGTCTCATAAGTATTGTATTAACTCTGACATTGCCCCCTCAAAATCCTGTTGTAGAGAATTTAGTCTCAGGAATATTGTATCAAACTTCAACAGTGCCAACCTCAAGTCACAGTTGCAGAGAACTTTGTCTCATAAGTATTTTATTGAACTCTAACAGTACCCTCCCTCAAGTTCCTGATGCAGAGAATTTAGTCTCAGGAATATTGTATTGAACTCTAACAGTGCCACCCTCAAGTCACTGTTGCAAAGAATTAAGTCTCATAAGTATTGTATTAACTCTGACATTGCCCCCTCAAGATCCTGTTGCAGAGAATTTAGTCTCAGGAACATTGTATTAAACTCTGATAGTATCCCCCTCAAGTTACTGTTGCCGAGAATTTAATCTAATAAGTATTGTATTAACTCTGACAGTAACCCCCTCAAGTTACTGTTACATAATTTAATTTCAGGAATATTGTAATGAACTATGACAGTACATCCCTCAAATTCCTGTTGCAGAGAATTTATTATTATAAGTTTTATATAGACTCAGTTTACCACAGTTCCCTAGGTCACACCAGTAATAGTATACTTGGGTTCTGCTTTATAAAAACATAATGAGATCCAGATCAAGTTATGTCTAGTTTGTTAGTCCACCTGGTTGGTGGTGATAAAAAAGGCATCACCTATCCAGTAAGTATAAGTGCATGTCATAGTGCATTACCTTAAGCAGTCTCCCTCATGGTGGCCAAAATTATGATATTGGTGGCAACCACTTGCAACTAAAAATTTTATCATCTTATATATATAGTTAACTAGGCACTATTGGGAACTTCTCCTACAACTGAAGTTATACACTACTGGGCAACTGAGGTTCACTCCTATAAAGAGCCTGAAAGGTGACATTTGATGATTTGGTAGTAACCACATGTATTTTTTGGGACCACCTAGTGCTAAAAAAGGTAGTAACCACATGTAACTATAATGTTTTACTATATGATATATATAGTTAACCTGGTCTAATATTCACTGCCTTCTTTAATATAGGCTATACATCACTAGGCAATCGAAGTTCTTTTTTATGAAGTGCCAGAAAGGGTAAAATTTTGATAATCTGGTGGTATCCACTTATAACAGGATTATTTTATATCTGGTATCAATATAGTTAACCTAGCCTAATATACACTGCCTTCTCTAACAAAGGTTGTACATAACTGGACAACTGATGTTCCCTCCCATAAGAAGCCTGGAATGGTGACATCTTAATGAACTGTTGGTAGTTTACTATATGGACTTTTATGTTGCTGGGTAGTCAGTAATTTTACTATCTAGGTGTTGGTTACAGCTATCTTTTTAATTATTGACACCAACATTTTGAACCATTCTACACCCCTGGTTGAAGAATTGTATGTAGTGGCCTATGTCAATGGGTGTTAAATAGGGACATCAGCTAATAACTATATGCAATGTGAAGTTAAGTCCATTATCTGAGAGAAAAATCCTAGGGCATCCATGTCAGGTTGGAATAGATTATAAAAAAAATAGCGTATTGGCTTT
This sequence comes from Massospora cicadina, assembly GCA_022478985.1. Lineage (NCBI taxonomy): Eukaryota > Fungi > Entomophthoromycota > Entomophthoromycetes > Entomophthorales > Entomophthoraceae > Massospora > Massospora cicadina. The sequence goes on along the minus strand of JAKSZP010018816.1, from coordinate 41,146 downwards.
TGCCCATTACATTAAGTGGTTTACTGAAAGGAGTTATACTGATGGCTGTGAAGACCCATTGGTAAGGGTCCAACCACATTGATGTTTAATACACTGAAGGGTTCAATGGGTATAACCACTTGATATCACTTTGGGCTTCCTGACCTTGGATCCTACATTTCAGTCATACCTCTAGAAATTATTAATTAGTTTTAACCATTCAGTACAAGTAGCATAAACTGATATCACTCATTAATATCTTAACAGCTCCATGTCCTATATCAGAGTGTCCTTCAAGGATGACTTGGGTCCATAAAGAGGGTTGCATGTAGGATAATCTTTTTATTGATCTAATATATAGCATCCCATCCTGTATCTGCACAATTTTGGCCCTACATTTAAATTCTGCCTTAGTTTCTTAGTCCATAAACTCCCACCTTTCTTGATTACTATTAACCCATATAGTTAATCTTCTTCTGAGGTGAGAATTGTTAGGATAAGCATCTATGATATCCCATCAGCATGCTTATGGATGGCCCCAGATTTTAAATGATAGAAAATCTTAGTTCTGTAGTCAAAGTGTCCATCCAGCTAACCTAATATATAATTCCTTCATCTGTTGTAGCCAGCAAGAGAGGCGTGGTTGGTTATTATGGTGTTGTGAGTCATGTATAGGTAAAATTGAAAATATACTATGTGAAGGTTTATGGCAAGGCACTCTCAATCAGTTAAACTGTGATATTGTAATGCGTTGTTAAGGTCTTGTTTAGATATTCTATGAGGTGATCCAACCGCTGATCACCACGTTGATTAAATTAAAACTACCACTAAATTATTAATACCAGTGAACAAGAAGGATGGCTTGTCAAATTTTGTGTGGATGGAGACCTTTCTATATCAGGGCAGTGAAGAGACACAGAGGCTTGGTTCTATTCAGGTTTTATCTGTAACGTTTCAAGCTGCTGCCATCAAGCTGGACCAAACCTTACATCCCTTCAGAAGTAAAGATTAGCACCAACTTCAGGATCTTACCTCTCTGTTAAATTTATGATCTAGGGTATACCCTAGATAAAAGATGGGTTGAGGCTATGCTATCACGTTTAGTTCACATTATTCTCCAACTTTAAGATTAGACTATAGTTATCAATATGACAACAGAGCAATATGTAAAGAAGTTAAGCAACCCTGTGTTGACTTTAAAGATATGGTAAAATCCGTGGTACAAAGGCAAATATCCCAACCAAACCACCTAATCAACCTGAAGCGTCCCTGGTTGTAAAAATGTTTGATAGCTTTGTTAAACTTGAGTGATAGCAATTAATATGCAAAGGTTTTCAGTAGCAAAAATTCAATTAAAACAGGTTAAAATGGGCTTAGAACGCGTCAATGAATTCTGAGACCACTAAGGTGATTTAAAAGGATTAAAATGGGGCCAAACAATTAGAACTCTTGGGTCAGAAATTGAATTCAAAGTAGATTGTTCAAGCATAGCGTTTTCCATTTTAGGCTAATTATACTCACTTAAGCCCCTACATCCCTAGTCTATAGTATCATATCTAACAGCCCACAAGTCTAGGTTGTTGGGTCATTCTTTTACCTAGTTTTAAAAAAACTAGAGACTAAAAATTTTATTTCCAGTAAAAATTAAATATTTTCATTTTTAATTATCAAACATTTAGCTAATTAGTCTTTTAAAAAAGCCATCCATTTGATATTGAAACAAGTGGAGGGTATTTCACTTATTGATTACCACATTAGCTGGTACTATCCAGATTAATCAGGAATCCCAAGGGTTGTCTACCATGAACCCAATTTTCAAGTGCACTCTCCCTCTCTCCCAATCAACTATTCCCCCTGTTGCTCTTCCCCTCTCCGTTGAAGTGGCGGTACCTTATGACATGCATCTTTTGTCTTGTGTGCTTGAGTATCCATGATGGAAGACAGGTCTTTCCTAAGCACGCCAGTTCCTAAAACCATCTAAAGGAAACCCTTTTTCTAAAAATTCATAGGATTTATGTCAGCTTGACTAACTAAAGGATGAATTGGCAGTGATATTTCTATCTTAAAGAGAACTTAAATATCTCTTTTTCTATAATGAGTCATGGATTTTTTCTTTCCACTTGATATCACTTTTATGTAAATTTTTAATAAAAGTTAAACTACCACAGCGGCCTGGTCATGTCCCTATCATTGAAGGCATTGGATTCGCCACCTGTTGCCCCAGTGTGGAGCAGCGGCGCTCCATCACCTAGCCTTTTCCACCATGCGGGTAGATGCATTTAGACGGGCTTAAATAGCCCACCAAGCTCTTCCAGCCAATTTTTCCCAACCGGAATTAGAGCTCCACCTTATATGCATCCACCCTTCTCTACCACATCTGCCCACCCTTCCTTTTTCCACTATTTGATTTTGCCCACGTGACAACTATGGGCATTTATTCCTGTATGCCAATAAAGCAATAATTTAACTAGCCACCGCTGCCTTTGCACTGGCTGGCTTTAATATTTTTTCCATTAAGGGCTATTTTGACATAGGCTTTCAAATGGAGGAGAACGCTGCATCAGTGGCGTTGACTCCTATAATTTTCAAAAATACTCCTATCCCTACTACATGTACTCGCCTCCCTTCTGAGAACACACTGGTGGTGTTATTTGCATCCTTCCCATCACACCTCCCACCCCAAATTTTGTATGAACAGTTGATGGTGGGGCTTTTGGCTTATGGAACTTAACCCAACCTCATCTTCACTGTTCCATCTATTTCAGAGCGCCTTGCTGACCCTTGCGCCACTGCCACCATAATCCCATATCACTTCAACCATAACCCAATAAATCCCCCCATGCTTATATCGCAGCAGCACTAGAGAATTTCTTTTGGGCTTGTGTCAATAATGTCACCAGATTTGTCCCCTCTGTTTTCAGTTTAACCAATATAAAAAGTCATTCCCCTAAGCCACTTCCTATAATGCTGTTTCTGAACCCTTGTCAGTGGCATCTGAATGGGCTGTTTTGTTGCCCTCTCCCACCCACCACACTAGATTATAAAGCCAGAGTGGGAAATCTGCCTCCACCAAAACCTCCTGCAACACTCAACCACCCAAATTCAACCCTACCGATCAGAATAAGGCTTGGACCACTATTTGCCTTCAAGAAACTCCCCATTTGTCTACTTCCGCCCACCCTAATTCTTCCTTCCATGTTCAAGTAAATCAAAATCCTTGGGCCCTATTGGATAAGGTTGATTAATCAGGTGAGCTTTTCCAGAAGGCAATTGACAAATCAGGTGAAGGAGCCCCATATGGTTATGACTTAATGAATTCATCAACCCAGATTTTGACAAACCATCCTACCCAGACGTTATGCCCTAAACCCAACGCCATCCCCTTCCAAAGTGACCACCGGCTTTTCTTAGCAGTGGTGGTCTCGCCCCATTGTCACCACTTCTGCAAGGCAGTGTCAGAGTTTGTCTATGCACTCAAAAAGCAAGTCATCCCATTACCTAACTTCCCACCTGATTTTTTGTAGAAGCACAGGATGAAATCAACAAATTGGATGATGCCGCCATCAACTCTGCTGCATATGTTGCTGACCTAGATAAATTTGCCCCAAATACTGTGATCACCAGGCAGAATGTTGCCAGTTTTACTCTACTCCACAATGCCTACCTTCAAGCTGAACATCACGTTGCAGAATATGTAGAGGCTATTCTCTAACCTGATATTGAGGCTATCAATTCTTTCTTTAACACCCTCAACCCACACCATGCTAATGCCTCAACGCCCTTGCTCTCAGCTTATATCCGCCTCCTCAATTATACTGCTCCAGCCAACCTCATTGTTCCTGAAGAGGCGCCACCCAACCCTTCCTCCCCCTCTGCATGGTGGGCTAGTGGTCCTCCACTCCTTACCTGGTTGGAGGATTTTTGTTTTGCCATTTTGTTTGTTTTGATTCCTTTTTTGTTATTTTACTTTTGAAGATTTGGTAATGTCCATCCCCTGGTTGGCATACCTCAAATAAAATTAAATAAAAAATTCTATAATGAGTCAAATTTTTGATGCCACTACCTCATCTGAGATATATGGTATTCTTTGTTTTGTAAACTCAGGTCTAAGAAAATTTCATTTCCAGTTGAATACCTTAGCACTAGATAGGTCTAGATTTAAAAATCCTGATGAAGCCAATTAGTCTTTTCCATAGGTGCCCATGATACTTATAAAACATTTAAAATTATATATTGCTAATAATTTCTAAGACACACCATGATACATGATGATTATAAGTCATTGATAGTCCAAATATTTCCAGTTGGAACAATACTAGGGCATTATTGTGATTTGGTCTCAACAGCCATAAACTTATATATATATATATTATTTAACTAGAATAAAGGTTCAGTTGACTTGGCCACTATGCAACATTGTTTTATAGTCTAAAAGACTATTGATTTTATCAGGACTTCTTGCCAACACAAATGATACCATATGTTGTATTTGAGTTCCTTAAGCGGAAAATGAGTTTTAATGAACAATTGATATCTTTTCTGGCAGCGCTAACACCAAATTACTAATGCACATATTTACTTTGGCCCTGCGGCCATGTAAAAATGGTTCACTTATTTTATTGCTATCAATATCTTGCCTTTGCACCACCAAAAGCTCATCATAAATTGGTTTTATTATCCTTAGTTACTTGCTACTATATCATTAATAAAAAAGAATGCTGTTTTTTGTAAATGCCCTGGGCATGGATATTCTTACCTGATGTCACAATCTTGATATGACTGGACAATAGTCTTGGGACAGCCAAGAAGAAACTGCCAAACACAGTATCAGTTACAAATATTTGATTGCCTTGAGATGAGGTGATATTAGGATATAATGAGTCTTATTGGATATAATGAGTTTATTGGATCGCCTCTATATAAGGCAATAAGGCGATTTTGATGTTTGACAGATACAAAGTAAATCGCCTACAAATAGGGTGACAGCGGATTAAGAATAATAAGCCAAAATTCGAGGAAAATCTGTGGAATAGAATAACCCAAGCAATGAGAAATAGTATCACCTGCAGCTGATGTATATAAGTGAATTGGCTATTGAGAAAGGTAGGTTTTTTAGCGAAAAGACGAGTGGGACAGCGAAATGTAGCTGTATTTATAAAATAAATAAAAGAACTGGTTGGGGCAATTGCTCCTATTTTTAAATATATTATCAAGTGCATCCAAAGGACTGACGATCTTCACATTGTCCGTCCATTGTTCAAAGGCTCAACCTGTGTGAATAGCCTGGCGGATCCTAGTGATACCATCCAAAATTATAACATCTGACTTCTATGAAGATTATGCAACTATCTGGTTTTAAGTGCTCTATATCATAATCTTCACCAATGTGATCCAAAAGTTAGATTATCATATTTGGGAAGGATTGCCATATGAAAAGGGTTTCTTTTTCTTATCAAACTTTCAAAGCTTATTACAACTAAGAAATCATAATAGCAAGCCTCAGAGTTATTGTCAGTACTTGATACTAAGGTGTGCTTTTATTTACATTTCAATAAAAACCTACAAAGAAAATAAGGTTTTCAAGTATATTTTTCCCAATGTCACAGTCTCAAATACAGTACCTTGTTATTTTAATGCAAATTGACTTATGCTGTAAAATTGAAACCAAAGCACCAGTTATGTATGATTTTGTCAACTACAGGAGGCACTTATTGTGACCTTGGATACCAATATTTATATATTGAATAAACCATACCATTATTGCCATGATGATCTAGAGTGTCTTGTAACTGCTAAAGCGTCTGACCCCAATGCCCATAAATTTTTTGATCAAATTTATTTGTCTCCTTCATGATGAATGCATGACCACCTTATCCAACTTTAAGATATCTAGTTAAAATAAGGTTGTCATGTTTTTTAGTTGAAAAAAGATAATAATGACTATCAACGCCACCTTGAGGGCATTAATCAAGCTTTGAATTAAGTTGTTCAGTCCATTATGTATTAAAACAAAGATATTGACTATCTGCACACCTTAATCCACTTTCTAGGTCAAGAAGTAAACATATTTAAAACTTACCTTTCAGCTGAATCCTAGAAAATTGAGAAGTTTTAACAAACGTTATGGTGGAGCGTCATCACTTTCTATTTTATTAAATCAACTCTGCTTGGAGTTCATGTATAGCTGTGTTAATTCACATGTTATCCTTTTCCTAGCATTTGATACCAAAGGCAATGAGGCGCCAGTAGAGCATGTAAATCCTACAATTTTTTAATCATTACCATATTTAGGTATTTCTGGGCTCACTGATATTCTGGTGATTACCACTAGTAATTTACTTTCACCAACACCTTCACCGCCAACTTTAGCTCCCTTGGAACACTCTGTTCATGATAGGCAGGTGATCTCCCCTCAGGCTGCTCCAGCATCACAAAGTCATTTTTTACGCTCCTTTTTGAGATGCCCCAGAGGTTCAATAATAATCATCATGGCCTTAACAGCCATGTGAAAATGGATTTCAAAATCCTGTTAATCCAATAATTATTTCAAGTTTGACAGAATGGCAATATACATAAAGATTAACATGTAAGAATAAGCATGAGGGGATCCTCTGAGGCCATTAAGTCAGCAAGCATATTGAATTCCCTAGACTTATAAAGTAAGGAGCTGGTAATGCCAAAATTAGCTGAAGTCAGCCTGATTTGCCACATCATTGAATCATTATACAGGCGTTTGGTAGAGCAAAACATATGATTGCATAGAATGCGTTGTTCTAAAGATCTCCTTAAATAAAATGAGTCCTTCATGGCTTTTTCCAAATGGTTCTACCATGAGGCTAAAGAGTTATATATAGAGATAAGGTGCTATATAATTTTAACGCCATATTGCCCTTTGTCACTCCTGTGAGCCATATAATGAGTTATACCAGGTATTGTTACGTGCTCAACAAAAGACATACCATTACCCAAATAATTAGCTAACTTTTCCAAGGCGCCGTCACTTTTGAAGTGCCTAATTAAAGCCAAAAGGAGCTCTGCAATATAGTCAATGGGTATATCTTACCAAAAAAGACTTGACCCAGGCTTTTAATCCTTATTTAAATAAATTGGATGTTATTCCTATAAATTATCGCATATGAAAACAGTTAGGGCACTATGAAGTCAATTCCATGCTTTTTGTTTCTGAGCCCAAGGTACATGTTGTGTACTCAGATACTAATGAGGATTTAGAAAATATGAAGCGATATTTAACAGCTATGTTATACTTTGCCAAATCTCAATAAATCCTAAATGATATAAATTTGACATTTATTCAATAATGAAAAAAAGTAAAGGGAACATCACGGAACTTTTCCACTAGTTTCTCCTCCAGTAATCGCATATGAAGAGGTAACTATTACTGCTCTGTCATTGCTGGAAATCAAAAGTGTATACAAAATAAGTTATAAAAGAAGCCTACCATCAAGCAATTATAAAAAGAGCTTTCTGGTCCCCTTTGGCAGTGCTCCACAGATTATATGGGGTCCACGTAGCTATACCTATTGGGGCTTTCAGGAATCAAGCCTGCTATAATGTGAAGACCTATAATCTTATTTAGTTCAAACTGAAACACTCATTGTCAAGTCAATTAATGCAACTGACGCCCATTTTCAGAATGCACTCAGATTGATATTACTGTTAATAAGATTAAAATAAGAGCCATCATGTACATTGGGGCATCAATTTATATATAGTTTCCACTATACTATTAAAGGAAATTACTCTTGTGTCAGATATTAACTAAAAGTATACTATACTGTGTGGCCCATTTCAAGTCTTCACCAGGGATAGCTAAATATCAAATTTATGGGTGCCTGGAGCAGTAGTAATGGAAGTTGTGAGCTGCTTTGGGATAGTTTGGCTGATCAGAATGGATAGAGAGAGGTGATGGAATAGCACTTTTGCTTCTTCAAGGTCCATATTTATTGCACTATCCTAGGCTATGATACTATTTGTCATAAATGTGAGAAAAAGGGTAAAATCAGATATAAATTTTCTAGGGAGATTGTACAATAATTTTTATTTATTTTTTTAGCACTAGTGTTGCAACCTATAATTTTCATTCCTAGAGCTTTTGATATTTATAAGGTGGCTATGTGCTCTGTGGCAGATAGGGAGCTCAAGTTATCTTTTTTCAGGATCTTCACTTCTCATACAGTACAGGGGTCAAGCTGCAGCCATTTCCTTTGATTGGTTTCAAAATTGTTTTCCTTTTATTGTGCAAGGGCATCCAGATGGCAGCCTCTGGTTAAGAGATGGAGTATCATACAGTGACAATTCCCAAATTTCATTCATTAATCCTTTCCCATTTAAGAGAAAAAAGCTCATTTGGTGAAAACTTAAGTGATTCTGGAAGGCTTGACCCTGGAGGAGGATGGTCAAACGGTTTTAGTTTGATATAAGATAATTTGGGACGTTCATTAGTTCATACGCCACATTGCTCTCCTTAAGATCCTGATAAGGGGAAATAAGGGCATGGGAACCTAGCATGTATGCAGTTAACAATGTGACTTAAATAACTTCTGCGATGGGAAATTTGGAGCCAGCCTTATACAGCACACAATAGGGTCCCAACCAGGAAATGTTCAACTTTTTGGGAAGCCCACCAGGGAGATAGTGGTAAAATAGAATAAGGTCTCCAATATTGAACATGAGGAGAGCTGTATGTTTATCATTATATTGCATAGTCTCTCTGATGGTGGTTGAGACAATCTTATGGGTAGCGAGTGCTTGCAGCCTAATTATTTTTTGGCCAACGCCTTCATAGTCAACTCAGTTTATCAAGAGAGGCAGAGTCCAATAAAGTTTAGACGCTTCTAGGCAATCGTTGCTCCCCTACTTTAAAGAGCCTGAAATGAAGACATTTTAATAACTCAGTGGTAGCTAATTTGATAGGCTAATAAGGCGTATGGTAGGTAATTATTCCATTGCATGGGGTCTGTGGTGGCCACCTTGCAGAGAATAGAAACCAGGTTGCCATTTGAAAAAGCTATTGCACCATTAGTAGAAGGATTATAAGGTGAAGTGAAGTGCTGGTTAGTATTAAATAGCGAGGTCTTCTATCAGACAACTTGGGAGGTACAGTTGAACCCATTATCTGAGAGCAGAACTCTGGTGCACCCATGTTGGGTGAAAATGTAGTGCCACAGAAACAAGGCAATGGCCTTAGCGGTAGCAGCAGGAACTAATATGGACTCAACTTACTTTGTGAGATGGTCAATGGATAGTATAATTTAGCTGTAACCCTGAGGCCCATGGATAGGGACCTACGACATCCAAACTAATGACGCTAAATGGTGTAGAGCGGGCTACAACTTCATGTTGATAGCAATGGTTTGGCCAATCCTGGGTTTTGCACGTCAAGCAGGCATTTAAGACCTCTTGGTTCCAAGCATCAATACTAATAGCATTGTTTTCTTAGAAGTTTATAGGTTTTCTTGACTGCCCCATGTCCCACATGGGATGTCCTTTAAGGATGATTTTAGCTCATGAGGAGGGTCATATATATGGCAGAAATTTCCATTAATTTGTTTGTATAGAATGTCATATTGTATCTAAGTTTTTTGGACCATTGTCTGTAACATCTTTACTGTTTCCAGGATTCCAATTTTCATTATTACAGCTAACCAATCAAATATTATAAGTGTATACCTGAGGCATTAATACTGTGAGGATCAACATCCTGGATATCCATCCGCGTTTTGGTGAGTTGTTTCTACCTTATGCATAATAGTAAAGTTGTAGCTTTGAAGCCAGAGAGCCCACCTGACCAATCGATTGTTAGAATCTCTCATCTGTTGAAACCATCATAAAGATTCATGATCAGTGATAACGGTGAAAAGGTTCCCATATAAGTATAGTTGGAAGTGCTTGACCATATATAATACAGCTAAACCTTCATGCTCTGTGATGCTGTAGTTCCATTCAGTTTTGGTTAGAGGATTGCTTGGTAGGCCAAAGGCTGATCTACCTGCTGGTTATCTAGATGGGCCAGGATTGCCTTATGGCTATGTCACTGGCATTGGTAAATAACACAAAGGGTTAGTCAAAGTTTGAATGGATCAACACAGGCTGAGAGATTAGTGAAGCCTTAAGTAGAAAGAAAGCCTTGTCCTGTTCCAGGTTCCATTTGAAAAAAAAACATTCTTGTGTAACAAATACTAGGGTTTGGTCAAGTCAGCGAACTGTGGTATAAATTGCCTGTATTATTCTACCCATACCTAGGAGCACTTATATGTCCCCAAGGCTTTGAGGTGGCATTTTTTCTCTTTTGTGGCGACTTTGTCTGGTAAAGGCTGAATTCTTCGCTTTTGACCTTATGCTCTAAATTATTTCTTATCTGGTTGGAAGAACTAGCGTTTGGCAGATTTGAGCTTCAGTGATGCTTCTTGGAATCATTATAAACTTGAAGGAAGTGTTCTAAGTAGCCAATGATGGTTTTTAAGAAAATTACTATTGTCAAGGTATAATAGGATGCAAGACATCTTATAATCGCATAGGAGCCCATCCATAGCTTGTTGGAAGGTGATAGGGACATTACATAGCCTCTACGGAATTTGGGTTGGTTCAAAAAGTCCTCCATTTGCAATAAGGGTAATTTGGCTCAATCCTTGGATGGTAGCTTAATCTACCGGTAATTGCTGGCAAGATCCATCACTGAGATATCAGGCCCCAGCTAAGAGACAAGAGGAGTCATTAATTCTAAGGAGGTTATAGATATACTTCTAGGTTACAGAATTGAGCTTACAATAATCAATGATGACACAATGGCTCCCATCCTTTTTTCCAGATAAGAAGAAGTGGAGATGCCCAGGAACTTTGAAAGTGTACCAGCAACCCTGAAGTTAGCAGCTCCTTTAGCTTGGTAGTAACTTGGGCCTCTTCTATCTTGTTCTTACAGTAGGGGCGTGAGCATACAGGTGAAGCATACCCTGTATCTATAGTTTGCACAACCCCTTTCATCTTTATGAAGTCAGATGTGGAGATGGAGAATAGTTTAGTGTATTTCTCCAAAAACTCATCAAATTTTCTCCTTTGTTATGGGGTAAGCTCTTCCCATATGGGTGTGGTTACTAGCGCTACAGTGGGAGGCTCTTTTAACAAGGTCACGGAGGCTCCCAAATCCACAGAAACAGATGATATCATCAACTGAAACTAAGTGTTTATAGGCAATTTGAGTATTTAGGCCAATGGTACGGGCCTTTGGAGTCATTTTAGCCAGCAATATGGAGATGGAGCCAGGGTATGTGGGGTCAAGGATACCTGGACAGGTTAAGAATTCATTTCACAGATTGATTTACAGCCCCACAGATTTCCAAAAGAGTCCCAGGCGGTATATTCACATGAATCTGGTTGTATACTATAATCTGTGACCCCAAGGGGATTACCTTAGGCTCTGGTGAATATACTGACATACCTTCAGCCCCATCCACTATGCGTGTGGTAATTTCACATGCAAACCACAGAACGATTATCAAGCCAATCAATCCAAGTTTTGGTTTCAATAAGCAGGTCTGAGCCTTTATGCGCTCTTTGCCATCCTTGGCTGCTTCAAACACCAAGGGAATTTGGGTATTAGCAAGGATATAAATCTTTCTGTGTAATAAATGATGGCATTGTATTAAAAAAGAAATTGGGTGCCCAGAAGTAACTAAAGCTGGGGCTGTCCAGAGAAATAGTCAAAAAATTTAATAAAATTGTCTTACAAACTGGAGTGGGAGTGTGGTGTAAGTCTCTATGGATTGGGTGCATTGGGTCCTGGCAGTACCATACTCAATGTAATGGGGTAGTTTAGGTGCAATCTTAATTTTTGCTTCATTAGTTTGGATGAGATCACCTTCACTGGAGAACTGCTATCTATTATGGTGAGTATGGGTATTTTATGAACCTTAACCTTAACATGAGTGACCAGACTATCAAGTTGGGGTGGTAGGGTAAGAAACAATAATGACTCGTCATTAAAATAAGTAGTATCAAGAAGTTTATTACTAAAATTGTATAACTTATGGTTCCATGGCTCTCCAATGGTGACCTCTGAGGGGCTTTCAAGCTTAGATAGAGGCATAATGGGGGGAATGTCATCATGAAAAGTCTCTGTCTTCATAATGACTTCTCTTTTCCTGACAGTTTGCATTTAGCCTCTTCCATCCAACATTTATAGCACTTCTCCTTGGTGTGTTTAATGGCCTTTGCAGTAGGAGAAAGTTGGCACATCTTTCTCCTTGGCCTCCAGCGCATGCACTATAGGTCTAGGAGGGGCTCAATTTATGAAAGGGGTACTTATTAAAGTGGCTGTGGTGATCTTGTTGGGCGCTTCTTTTATGTCACAGATGATGGTAAAGGTTCTCTTATGTCCTAACATGTGGAGCTGAACGTTGGGCCAAGATTCAAGTGTGTAAAGGACGGCAATAGTAGACTCATATAAGAAGTTTCAATTAGTAGTAACTAGAAGATGCATGCTAGCATAAAAAGTGATGTGAAAAATTAGAAGAGACTTCCCCCTTAATGGGGCAAATGGACATGAAGGCTTATTTTTGACTCAGGAGGGTCTGATATGAGCCAAATTCCTGTATGAGAGCGGTCTTAACCTGGGACCAGATCAGTCATTCAAGAAAGTGGCGGGTCATAAATCCATGAGCTTCCCCACACAGGCAGGAATGGATATGCTTGACCTTTTAGTAATTAATGGCCTCTTTTATGGCGCTTTGAAAGCGTTAAAGATGATGTAATGCTTTATTGGCATGTAAAGAATCATTCCTTGAAGCTAGATTGAAAGCTGATCTGACTGGTTCAAGAAGGCATTAATGTCAGCTTTGTTAATCTGGCTTTGGCTCAAAAGACACTAGATTATCATAATTGCGGGGAGCTTGTTGGTTCATTTTTCTTTGAATCTTCTCCAAGTTGTCCTGCAATTCATCACAGCATCGATTGAAAGAGCTGGCGTCAGCCTTTTGATTAAATTGGGATTTCAATTTTAGAATTTTGGACTTACAGAAAGTGGTGAAAGTCTCCAAATTTGCATATTTCAGTTTCAACTCATCAAAAGGTTTATCAATAAATTTCATGAACACCCATACATTCTCTATTCTGAAGTCTAGTGCACCTAGGGGATGGCAGGATTGATGAGGCTCTCTTCAGGATGAACTCCACACCCTCAAGCAATAATTTATATCTTATTTTGAAGATCCTACAATATCTTGAGCACCTTGCCACACATGGAATCCTTGGATCCTTAAGCTGGGTGAACGTTTGACCCAGGGGGACAGGGGTCCCTCTGAGACCCAATCGTCCTTAAGCCCCTCAGTACCTCTTGGACCTTTGGGGCTTTCAGCCTTTATGCCCCTGGGCCCTTAGCCCTTACATCATGGTGTCACTTCAGCATTGCTATTGGTCAAGAAAGAGCTTTTACATGACTTAATTATGGCATCAGGACGGAATCCAAGGCTTGAATTTAGGCTGCAGCCTCCAACGTGGCAATTTGGATTACTCACGTATCTCAGAGACCACAGCCCATAGTTGCTGAGTAAGGTGGGAATTTATATAATCAGCGATTCCAGAATCCAACTTGGCGATTTGGCTTCAGGCGTCATTGATGAGGCGACAGTTGTCCTTGATAGCTTCCCAATTGTCAAAAATATAAGTGGAGGCAATTTTGTAAAATTTTGACCAGGTTGGAGTTAAGGCCCTTTATTAAACCCAGCTGAGATAATGTTTATTGATGATGTAACCCCACCAACTGCAGGAGATGATGGAGGGCTGGATGTACAAAATTCAGGAGGTAGGGTTATGCTCTTCCAACCAACTCATTGCCAGCTATGGCACCCAAGCTGTAAAGTCTCCTCATGTAGGAGGGGGACAGCAGAAGCTCATGAGCGATTGGACCAGGTCTCAACAGAATAAATCCCATCTAGAAGCTTCTGGATAATGTCAGCTAGGTTGTCAGTTTTTAAAATAGCACTGACTGGGGTTTAGCATGGGAAGGTTAAACTAAAAGGTAGACCATATTCCAGGATCACAGGTTGAATTGGTTGTACCTCAAACTATGAAGTACTAACCCATTGAGTAATGGTTCTCTCCCCTTTGGAGGGAGGGCATCCATCAATAGCATTATATTCCATGTTTTGCAAACTACGTTTTCACTGATTACAGCTTGAGGCCCTCTTTTAGTGTGCAACAAGTCTCAGGTTTTCACCAATTAAAAGCTGAATATCAAAATTTTGCAGTTGCCCGCAGCAGTTAATACAGAAGTCGTGAGTTGTCTTTGGGATGTCTTGACTGATTAGAATGGCTGAATAGAGGCGATGGTGTAGCACTTTTGCTTCTTTAGGGTCCAGATTATATACACTATCCTAGGGTATGATACTAATTATTGTTAATATGCAAAGAAGTAAAATAGATAAAAAATAGTAGGTAAAATATACAATAATTTTCATTTGTTAAAGCTTATTAATAATTATAGGGCGGCTAGGTGCCCTGTGGTGGATATGGCGCTCAAGTCCTCTTTGTTCAGGATTCTCAATTCTCATCCAGTATGAGGGGTCAAGATGCAGCCACTTCCTTTGATTGCCTCCAGAATTGATGTCCTTCCATTGTGTGAGGGAGTTCAGATGGCAGCCTCTGGTGTCAAGGTGGAGTCTCATGTAAAAAATCCTGAATTTCCTTCATAAATCTTTTCCTTTTTAATGACAAAGTATCACATCATGACAATCTATTCGATTCTGGAAGGCTCACCTCATAGGATGACTATTGAATGGGCTATCATTATGATCCTAAGATAATTTAGGCCGTTATTCTAAAAATCTGACACTCCAGTCAACTACCTTTTATAAAAAAATATAGTGCACTGCTACTGCGTTTTAACTTAAAGATGGTATCCACTCCCATTATTGTTTTACCAAACCAAAATTATAATTTACTCATTAAGGTCTCTTTATTGAGGACTATTGGAGTCAAAGATGTTTTGAGGAAAACCACTTAAAGATAATAGAATAAAACCTTCTGCTATTCTACAACCAAAAATAAGGACCCTGCACCCTTGGTTCAAGAATTTATAAAATCTCACATCAATGATTGTATAGTGCTGATTGTTTATCAACAGATTCATGGCTGTACTTGGCGATTGACCAGCCAAATTATGGAATCCAAAGGCACTCTGCTGAGGGCTAATTTAAATCAAACCATTCTGGTGGGCCATCAACTTATTGTAGAAATTAAGATAAAAATAATTCTCCAAGGGTTATACAGCGAGATAATTGCTCCATTTTGTATGTTTAATTTTAAACTTGTCACCGCGCCTAGGAATATCCTTCCAGACTATGGCTAAATCCAGGTTCTTTTAGTCAATTTATTATGTACCTAAACAATTAAAGTTTAACAGTTCGTTGTTTTAGTGCTATTTACCAGTAGATAAAATACAGAATTCATGATCTAGTTTTTTTTGGTAATCTGTGCCTTGATGATGACAGATGCCATCCATTTGTAATCTGGTAACATGAAAAAGTTTCTCTAATCTAATGAAGTATGAAAAAGACCAAGGACTGCCCTTTTTGATAATTTTAGTGTTATTTTTACCAAGCAAACATTTAATTGAGTTGTGCAAAGAATATTTTATACAATATTGATACCATAAATTTCTTAGTTCAAGCTAATTGAAAAATACTGGCCATGTAAACTGGGTGCCTTAACACCCAGCAAATGGCTTAGCATGCCAAGGGCTCAGTTGAACTAGAGTTTTTTAAGTGGGGGATATAAGGATAACGTGAGTAGAAAATCTGTTCATCAACATACCAAAGGCCCCCATAACAAGCCAGCTACTGTTTTGGGGGCAACCACGGATCTTAAAGGGCAACCCTCATGGGCAGGAGAGGCATGATGGGTGACAACACCTCAAAGATTTGCAGCTGTTTAGTATTATTAAAAAATTGGATTGGGATAGAATAAGAACATAGAATGGCAGATCATGCTAAATTTATGAGTTGATTGGCAGGGTAATTTAAGTTAATGGTATCCGCGGTGTTCATGGTGAATTTGCAGATATTCTTGGGAAATCTAAGTTATATGAATTCCACTACAACGCGTAGAACTGGTGGGTCAGAGGATTGTAATGCTCACTCCATACATACCTAAACATTTTGCAGAAATAGGTTTGCATTGCTGGATACCATAGTATAAGGAAAGACAAAAGTTGAGGGAAGACTCCATGGTAAACAACTCAGAACAGGTTACTTCATATTTGTAAAATAGGAGAAAACTAAAAAATAAACTGGCAATCTACCCTAAGGAGAGGGTGTTGGCTTATATATTGAGGTGTAGGAAGTTCATGAGGAGCTTAGAAATTAATGAGAAGACTAAGGCCTTCAGAAAACTCTACTTTGCAGGTTGGGCTTAGCATGATGTGTTGGGGAAAGGATTCAGAGAGCTCAGATTTATTGTAAAAGTTTCTATACTGTACCTTCCAGATCAGAAAGAAATCCAGGTAAACTACCAATAATAACCAGACCTGCTAATGAGTAAGCTATTATAACCAGTTCTGTCAGAACCCACTTTATTGATAAAATTGATTGAACAAACATTGCTAGTAAAATTAGGTGATCCACAATTTCAATCCGTGATCCAGACTACTAAGAACAACCCAATCTGCCTTATCAGGCAATTAAGGCTTGTATGGATGTTTAGGAGGGGTCAGGAGATTTCTTGAGTTTTGTCAGTGACCTGGTCATCCTTGGGTTAATCCCCAGGGTTCTGAAGGAAGCTCCCAGCTTGAATTACCTCTCTTCATACACCTTTAATTAATTTTATCAGATTAAAAGAAGAAATGAGGGCATAGAGGAGGTTCTTTTGGAGACAGGTTCAGTAACCAAACCGCTCATCCAACACATGATCTAGGTCACTTATCAAAAAAGGTTATATTATAGGTTTGCTTCTCTTCTTGCTTCTTTAAAACAAACTGTTCCATATCCAGCTAGAGGCTGATTACTGGGACTTACTAAAATTAACATCTGATTTGCTTGCATCCTATTAGATGTTCAAAAGTGGCTAATGAAGTCTTGAATAAAAGAATCAACTAGCTTGTGCAACTGGAGATTTAAGTGCCTTCAAGAGCTCTCAAGCATCCCCAGTGCTGATTATAAAAATGATGACGGATCCAATTGCATGGTAATGATTATATGAAGCTCAACAATGTTAACAAAAGGAATTACTATCTGTTACCTTGCACCAATGATGTGCTAGACTGCTTGCCGATGTAAAATATTACTTTAGCTATCAAGTTAATATGAATCGTTTTCATATCAAGCTGCCAGTGAGTATAAAGGAAAAATGAGCCATGATTACTGATCAGAGACTCTACCAACCCACTTTGATGCCGCAAGGCTGTGCAATGCTCCTGCGACCTTTCAATGGTCATGAATAACATTATGGCAATCTGAAAATCTTCTTCATTTTAGTTTTTCTAGATGATTTTTTTCAAAACGTTTAATGAGCACCTGCAACACTTGGAGAAAGCTTTCTTCCATATCACCAATAATGGTCTAAAAGCAAGATGTTCAAGTATAACTTTATCTGTGAGAAATTGAAATACGTGGGATTTGTCATTGCTAAATATGATTTTGCGTCACACAGAAAGCATATTGAAGCTATTAAACAAAGGACTCAGCTAATTAGAAAGTGTGACATTCAGGTGTTTCTTGAAATGATTGTCCATTACTGGCTCTATTGAGAGCTATAGCAAGAGAGGTGAATCATTATTTAACCTCTTCAGAAATAGTGTCCAAGTTGGTGTATAGCAAACTGCCAGTTACCCTTTGTCAAGCTGAGGCTTTGTCTCACCAAAGCTCTAATACTTATGTTCACAAACTTTAAAATTATTATCAACCAAATGGATGCATTACTCACTTCCAAAGGGCGGTGTTATTGAAAATCAGTCCTGAAGAGGTTGAGCACCCTTTATCCTATTGATGACAAACATCAGATGTGCATGAACAGAGGTATTTAGTAACTGAGAAAGAGTGATTGACGGTTATTTATGCGCATAAACAATTCCAGGTATATATCAGTGGAGTATATCTTACATAATAACTGACCTTGCCTCACTTCACTGGTTACAGAATATTATGGAGCTGTAAGGGCGGCTGACCAAATTGCTTCAAAATCACAAGCCTATAATTCAACTTCCAGAACCATCACAGAGTAAAACATCAAAACGCTAATTTTCTATCTTGGATGCTCTATGTGGCTTTAACAGCTAATGTTGAAATTTTTGCCCACATTTACAGCCATCTAGATTACCATGGGTCGCTAGGGGATAATTCCCCATAGAAAGTGAATTAGATATCATTTGACCCCAATTTTGGGTTAACAATGTTTGGGGGATTTTAGGTAATTTGCCTGGTTTGGATCTCTTGGGGATCAATCTGGGTGAGTGTTTAAAATCTCATTGGGCAGAGTTGCTGAAAAAATGTGGCATCTGATAGTTGATCAATGATTAACTATCAGGTGCACTGATTGGGATCAGTTGGGTTTCATCACCAACCTATTGGGAATTTAAGGATCAAATTGTGAGGCGAGTGATGCCGCTTCAACTAGCAATTGATCAGTTGGTTTGTGACCTGCCTTAAGGGTAACAAGTCTAATTACTTAAGCAGGTCACTTTCCAAATATGGTTGGTTCACTGGTATTGAGAGGAAAAGGTTAGGGACACGTTTTTGACTCTTTCCATTTTAGGTCTTGAGGATATCCAATGACGGAATCCTAGCCAGGATGGGGAAGACCATTGCTGATGAGACGACGAAGGGCAATTCAATGGCAATGGCTGCCATTTCATCATTGAGGTTCCAACTGAGGGTTGGGCACCGAATTCCTACTATAAATTCCCTCAAGAATTCACTTATTAAAAACAGTAATTAGTATATTATACTTTAGCAGAATTAATTTCTAGTTCTATTCATCTTAAAGGAATTATTGCTGTATACTTTAATTGAAGACTCTTTAGGATAAAGAGTAAAGATTTAGGTTCCAGAGAAGAGAAGCTGAGCTGAGATGGGTATTGCTTCTGACTGTGTGTCACCAGAGAGAGGCCATAAATTAGGATCTGAGTGTGGACCAAGTTAGGTGGATAAGGGAACGAATCCCTATTGAGGACATCTTAAGTATTTCAAGGAGGAATACTGGTCAAGCGTTGGATCCAATACTAGTGATCTATTTAACTATGGATAATAGTCTTCATATTATTATCAATTGAATATAATATCAAACAACGTGAGGATTGCACAACATTGAACCTTTGCAGTTAAGCATCCTGGGAACTATCAATCGATGAAGAACTAAGAATTTTAACAATTGGTGCTCACTACAGGGGTTTTATTTGAGTAGAAAAAGATGTCATACAAGGATGAGTTAAGAAAACTCTGGATGGAGTTGCCAACTATCAACAAGAACACCTTGAACTCTGCAGATCATCAAAATTTTCTGCCTTGGAGGAGAAAGGTACCAAGAGAGAGGAAGGGGTCAAAAATGTTACTAGTTTCAACAATGAATTACTAGGAAAAGTAACGTCATTAAAGGAAAAGGAGGAGATTTAGTTT
The DNA here is from genome assembly GCA_022478985.1 of Massospora cicadina. Classification (NCBI taxonomy): domain Eukaryota; kingdom Fungi; phylum Entomophthoromycota; class Entomophthoromycetes; order Entomophthorales; family Entomophthoraceae; genus Massospora; species Massospora cicadina. Next base: position 21,548 of record JAKSZP010018816.1, on the reverse strand, counting down.
GAGAAATTTTATTCTTGAAAATGGAATGTGAAGCAGATTGCATTTGATGCGTTCACTCAGCTCAGATGTGGAGCACCAAGTGAAGCAAATGGAAGATACTCAAGATTTTGGAAATGACTTGCAGCCTGAATATAAACTGTCTAGTGCTGCAAGAAAACCAGTTCCACCAGACAGTTACTTAAGATAAAGATTATCAGCAGGGCCAACTCATGTTGAAATTGGGTTACTTGAAATAGTCCCAAGGAGTGAGGTGTTTAGATGAGACACTAGATGAGAGAATGGATGGAATTGATATGGAAAGCAATTAATTCAGAGTATTGGATTAAAATACCAATGAAGTGTACAAGGTCAAAAAAGGAATTGATTGATCCAAGATAGTGGAGGAAATCATTTGATCCAATATTATTTAATCAGTGAGGCATAGATTGCTGGAGATAAGGATTATCAATTCAAGACAATATTGGATGAAGTTAACGTTACTATATCAATCTACTTAATTAAGAAATCGTTTCCAGAGCCATCAGTGGATTTATTTCAAATGTTTTAAATGGCAACGAATGCCAAAAATCGTTTTTAAGAGAAAAACGTCAAAACTTTTTAAACGGAACTGTTGCCTAATGAGAAATTCACGATTGTAGGAGATACAAAGTCTCAAGTACCAGTTGCTGAAATATGAAATTAAATTAGGACCTGTTGGACGAATAACCAGTAAGGATTGAAGGCCTGATGAATGAAAATATTCTAGAGTATTTCCAAAGTTGGCAAGTGTATCCTATACATGAAGAAACAGCGCTTCTGGTCATATAGTGAAGAAGGGCAATACTAAAAAACTGAGAGTATTATATCTAAAATAAAATAATTGCAATGTTCCCAGAGGAACAATGAACCATTAAAATGGTCATGTCCTGAGATTTTGTCAAGTCCTAAAAGAGGACCACTGAACCAGATTAGATGGTCAAATCTTAAGAGAATTATATTTTGAACCATGAAAACTGATAGATCAGAGTATACCTAGGAACAAGTTTGGACGAAGGGGAAAAGAAGGACCTCTGAACCTAATTGTAGGTGAAAGTCCCATTGCAAAAGAAAAATACAAAAAATAGATAAAAAATTCAATATATTAGATATCAAATTTATTGGTCCATATTTTTGGACCTATGATGAGATAAGATTGCCAGCATGGGTTGCCAAGAAAATATATTATTGGTCAATGAGAGAAAATCTCTGATCTGACAGACAGACAGCAGGAGGAGGTTCTCAAATTATCTGAAAAGTATTGAGAAGTAATTTTCCCAGGATGACCACAATTTGGGATGCGCGAGAGATGTAATCCATAAGGTCAATACCAGGGAAATTTGCTAATAAGAATGAGACTTATTAGATGGTTGAAGGTGGCCAAAGAAGTAGTGGAGGAAGAAATCAGTAAACTAGTGAAGCATGGGCTTCTAGTTCCGTCGTCAAGTCCTGGGTAATCCCTATCCTTATTGTGAAGAAGAAGGACAGCTCTAATTGGGTGGAGATCAATTATCAGAAGCTGAACAAGATTATGAAGAAGATTCATACCAACTACCAAGAATTAACAATGCACTAAATCAATTGGGAGAAGTGAATTATTTCTCTACAATGGATCTAATATTGGGATATTGGCAAATTTCTTTTCTAAGAGAAGACCAAGAGAAATGTGCAATTATCACCATGCAGGGGCTTTATCAACGACAAGGATGCCCCAGGGTCTATGCAATGCTCCTGCGAAGTTCCAGAGGGCCATGGACGCCACAATAAATGACCTGAAGTTGTCATGCATCCTGGTGTACTTAGAGATATAAATATGTTCAGTAGGACGTTTACTGATCACCTACACCACTTGGAGGAAGTTTTTAAATGACATCCGCGATCAACCTGAAGATCAAGCTGAGGAAAAAAAACTTCTACAAAATAGAGTTAAAAATCTGGAATTTTTAATCAACTCTAGTGGACTGCAGCCGCAAGCCCAGAAAATTGAAGCCATAGAGTGAATGGCTTTACCAAGGAGTGTCCAAGATATCTAAGTGTTCCTTGTAATGGTTGGATACTATAGAAGATTAATTTGGGATTTTGCAAGAATTGCTGAGCCCCTCTTTCATATACTGAAGGATCCAATAAAGGATTTGTTTGGAGTGAAGAGGACTAGTGATTTTCGATGACTTACGCCAGTTTTTAATAAATTCTCCAATTTTTGAAATATCTGAATTTTGTTTGAAAAATTATAATACAAACCAATGCTTTGTTAATGGCGATCAGTGCCATACTGAACCAGGTAGATGAACTTGGGGATGAACATCCAGTGGCATATGTGAGTCAGACACTCTCAGCAGCTGAAAGGAATTATACTGTGACTGAGCATGAATTCCTTGCAGTCATTTACACCTGTAAATAGTTTTGGGTGTATTAATGAAATGCACTTTAAAGTGGTGATGGACCACTCCTCGCTGCGTTGGCTACACAATTTAAGAGAACCAGAAGGATAACTGGCCTGATGAGCACTAAAGCTACAGGTTTACAATTATGAGATAGTCCACTTAGAGAGCTTCTCATCATAATGTGGATAGCTTATCATGTTTTTCAATAGTTCAGGTGGTATACCAGCAAGTGGATGAGCTATTCCAGAGAATGGTCAATGGAGAAATTTGGAATGAGCCCTAAGAAGTCCAAGGGTACTTTAAAAAGTGATGGAAAACACCAAGACCATGGATGGACAAGTTTTCAAGACATTTGATGGGAAATAAATACTATTTTAAAAGCTATCAAAATGAGCAGCTATCGTTCAAGCTGCTCATAAGGTTGTCAGGCATGGAGGCCTGAGGAAGATGACCAATCATATTTGCCAGTATTACTACTGGAAGTCCATCAACTACGATGTAGTGGACTATTTGACTTGTTGTGTGGAGTGCCAGTTGCACAAGCTGCAAAAGAACATGACTGGATACTGACTGGCCCACCATGGATTCGCTTGGTATTTGGTGTCCATTGATCTGATGGAACCACTGATGATGAGCACAGGGAAGTTTAAATACATCATAGTTGCGATTGACCATCTAACAAGATGGGTCAATACAAAGGACCTGGAAAAAGTAGATGCTACAAGCACCGTGAAGTTTATCTAAATCAAGTATACCAATATGGATGCCTGCAGGTCTTGCTGAGTGATATGAAACAATTTCACGCCTCATGGTATCCCATGATTAAATGAAATAATGGGGATCTGAGGAGTCATGTCTGTACCATACCTGCTGGAGATGATCTGACTTGAAGAACGGGTCAATGAAATGCTGGCCATGACGCTGAAGAAGCTGGTTGCTGGAAAAACATCCGCTTGGGAAGATTACCTCACTTTGGTGACATTTGCATACAACATAAGTCATCATACGGTGACAGGAAAATGGTGTTTTAGGTTGTTATATGGAAGAAAGGCCGCATTGCCGCTGATTTTATATTCAATGGTGGAACCAACATTGGGGATAAGTGCTAAGCAATACATGAACCAATTGTCAAATATACTTATCAAAATGAAATTGAAAGCATTCAATACGACCTTAAAGAAAAGGAGTCAGGCAAAAATGACGGATGATAGGAACTGACAGGCCTTATCACTATACCAGAAAGATGAAAGAGTTGTCTATTGTGATATGCATGGTTTTAGGAAAAGAAATAAGCTGGATGCATTGTGGTCAGGTCTGTTCAAGATTATTTCTAAGATGGTGATAAACGCCTATTCCATCAAGAACCTCTTGAATGGAAGGATAGTATATTGGGTCCATGCTAAGTATTTAAAGTGGTAGATCAATGAAATAAATAAATAAATATAAAAGATGGACCACTGAACCAAGTGAAGGTCAAGTCATATATGAAACAGAAGAAAAGATAAAAGATTGATAAGATTATAGTGGGGAAAAATGGAAAAACACTCAAAAAAGATATTTTTTATAAATTTTTTATTGGTTATCCTCGACTCAAGATGATTCCACCTATGTTGCCTCTTGGGGGAGGGAGGATGGATCGCAGTAAGAGTAAATAAACCATCAAAATCTATGTGAGATCATATGCTAGAAAGGGCTAGACCTACTCAAAGCCAAGTTTGCTGAGTGGAGGCGTATCCCTATGAGAATGTGACTATGGGAAGAGAAATGTAATTATTGGTAATTGCCAAACGTGATACCCCAGATCAGGGAGGGAAGCAACAGAACAAGAAGAAGCATTTAGCGAATAACCTCAATTAATCCTGATATAGCATCAGAGCTGGAAGATTGGTATTAAGCGCTTGACAACAGGCTTCATCAAAAACATTGGACATATGGGCCAGCATTGAGCAAGGGATACTAGGCGAGGATTGTCAAACCATGCCCACTATTAAAGCCACCAGAGGAAGATACCGATGGGAAATGCCAGAAATGAGATAGTCATGCAGGGAGCGGATGGCATCCTGCAGATGATGACTACAAGCTTCTTGAAAGCGAAAGCAGAATGAGCAATGGAATCTAGGAAAGGCTGGAAGCTTCATAGCCTGACTTCAAAGAACTTAGCCAGCAAACCAAAGAGCATAGGCTGTAATGTCTCGATCTAGGATGTTTTTGAGATTGGAGGGGTTCAGAGTTATGGACAGAGCCTCAGTTACTCAGGTCCTCAGTTATGCATAGGGGAGTTCAAGATGTTTGCTGTTTCTGATGGCTAGTTTGGTTGACAGAACAGCTGGTTTGTAATAATGGCCAGGTCAGAAAAGGAACTCTGGAAGAAAGTATGATCCAGTGAGGAATGATCGATCAAGAGTGGAGGGCATTGCTTCATAAGGTTTAATGATGTTGATAGGAGAATCTAAAAATGGAGCCAAATCCAGAAGAGTTTACGAAATCTAACTCAGTAATTGATGACAGAGGAAGGATTGGCTGTGAGTCATTTGAGATAATTGCTAAACTGGTTTTGTCAGGGTTGGATACCATTTCCAGTAATTCCATGGAAGGATTGGCCACGGGTACTTGACTGGGAGTATGAGTCCTGGGATGACCATAGAAGAGGTTACAGTGCGCAGATCAACTCATCATCTGGAAGAGCCAAAGGTCTTTATCAGACATGCTATGAAGCAGTTGTTGGTACCAAGACTCCAAATTGACATATGAGCTGGACAAGAGAGGGATGTCATACTTTTATGATAGTCAATATTATGCACTCTGAAATTAATTAAGCTCTAATTTCGTAGAAATTAATCTCAAAATTAATGGGATAAGCTCTCCAGAGAATAATTAAGAATGATATGAGCCAAGGGGTTATTATGAGAAAATAACAAGAGCGAATATATATTAGCATTTTTAAATGCACCACAAAATGAACATTGATGGTAAGAATCTCCTGTTGAGGATGAGGAGAAAAATTAGGAAATAAGGATGCTGGACCAAGAATCCTGAATATGACAGCGGGTCATATGCCCTAATGGGGGAAACTGATCATGGGATCAATATTGTCACAAGTAAATCAATCAGCCCAGCACAACAGAAGATTGTGGGAACTGCAATCTGAGTAGGCAGTAGCAAGGAGAAATAGGAAGAGAACCGCATGCCAAAGGCTGTCCTGAGCAGCATTGAGTACCAAATGACCATACTCCACTTGAACCAAAGAAGTATTCAACCTAGGGTCTGAAGCGGTATTCTCCGACCCAATCCTTTTCTCACTGGAAATCTAGGCAAGAGGGGGATGTGTTGGTATTATTGCCCGCATTTCCAGCTGTCTAGATTACAATGGGTCGCTAGGAGATACTTTACTATAGCGAGTAAATTATATCAGTTGGCCCCAATTTCAGGTAAAAATGTTTGAAGAATTTTAGATAATTCGCCTGGTTTGGATCTGTCAGGGATCAATCTGGGTGAATGTGCAAGATCTCGTTGGGCAGAGTTGCTGACAAAATGATGGCATCTGATAGTTGTTCAATGATTAATTATCAGGTGTACCAATTGGGACTGGTCAGGTTTCATCACAGGCTAATTGTGATTTAATGATCACGTTGTGAGGCGAGTGATGCTGCCTGCAACTAGCAAATCAATTATTTGGTTCATGAACTTCCTTAATGGGTAACAAGTCCCATTACCTAAGCAGATCGCTAGCCAAATATGGTTAGTTCACTGGTATTGAGAGGAAAACGTTAGGGACACGTTTTCTGACTCTTTCCGTTTTAGGTCTCAAGGATGTCCAATGATGGAACCTAGCCAGGATGGGAAATACCATCACTGATGAGACAACGAAGGGTAATTCAATGGCAATGGGTGCCATTTCATCGTTGAGGTGCCAACTGAGGGTTGGGCACTGAATTCCCACTATAAATTCCCTTAAGAATTCACTTAATAAAAAACAGTAATTAGTATAATATACTTTAGCAGAATTAATTTCTAGTTCTATTCATCTTAAAGGAATTATTGCTGTATACTTTAATTGAAGACTTTTAGGATAAAGAGTAAAGATTTAGGTTCCAGAGAAGAGAAGCTGAGCTGAGATGGGTATTGCTGCTGACTGTGTGTCACCAGAGAGAGGCCATAAACTAGGATCTGAGTGTGGACCAAGTTAGGCGGATAAGGGAACGAATCCCTATTGAGGACATTTTAGTATTTCAAGGAGGAATACTGGTCAAGCGTTGGACCCAATACTAGTGATCTATATATCTATGGATAACTGTCTTCATATTATTATCAATTGAATATAATATCAAACAACGTGAGGATTGCACAATATTGAACCTGTGCAGTCAACCATCCTGGGAACTATCAATCGATGAAGAACCTAGGATTTTAACAGCTGATCTGCCCAATAAATTATCAAATAAAATGCTAACCCAACGTTATGACAATGAACCAGTGGAGTTTCAAGTTTTCTTAGAGGATATAAGAAAGAACAATAGTGTCAAAATAACTTTTCTTTCTCGTTGCAGTCAATTTTGCAACCTATTCAATTCAAGACTGAATCTAGTTTGATAATCTCACAGAGGAGATTAGTCTGCGCCCATGTCAGGGAGCAGTTGGACTTAGTAAGGTAAGAGGAGCAGGTGAAAGGCCCGCGGCCTCCAACGTTTGAAAACGCCCCGGAGAATCTGGCGGAATTAACAAAAATTTTAAAAAACTGGCGGTCACTATTTCCCCAGAGATACTCGCATGGCAAGCACGATGCAACCAGTACATCAACACGCCACACTCCCAGCCACTTTCATCAGTGGAATTTGGAGTCCGCGTGTTTCTGGACATCCAACAAATGGCCTTATAAGAAAAATTTTGTGAAGATGTGCAAAAAATTTTCCTGACTGCGGTGTATGTTGCACCTCACTCCATGTCAAGCGGTTGGCTGGACCTAGGTTTCAAAAGCAAAGAGGCAGCAGATGAGGCTGCGGCGGTGCGTGTAGTGGTTGACCTCCCCGAAGGGCAATGGGTCGTCAAAACCAAACGCACCAGATGGACAAAATCAAACCAAATTTTCCTCACGTTTGACTTTTTGCCTACTACAGTAAAACGTGACATTTTGGAACAACACCTGAAAGATGGTCTCACCGTATATGGCGAAATTAAATCTTTCAAAACGCAACGCTTCACACTGATGCCACACCTGTGCACTGGTAAAGCCATTGTAGTCCTGACCCCAACTGAGGAGATCACAAAGGACCTAACCCATATCCCGCACTCCACTTTTATTGATATTGCAGGGCATACCACCCACCCATTCTGGGTGACTGTGGACAGCGCGCCCCCCATTTGCACCCACTGTGACGCGTTCAGCCATAAGGCGCACGCATGCCCCACCAAGGAGGGCGTCACATTCCAAGAGCACCCCTCGGCGGCCATGGCCAGCGGAGAGGCGCACTACAAACCAACCGCAAGCACCAAAGAGGCTTTCCCGTGGGGAGCACAAGGCTGCTACCTACTGGTAAAGCCTATCTCCTCACAAGAGCGGAAGAAGGCCAAGCAGGCCCACAGGGCCGCGGCTAAGGAAGCGGCCAAAGCCACCACCGCTATCCCACACTCACAACGCCAGGAGGACATGGAAACCTTTGCGGCGGAAGCAACTCAGGAATCCATCAACCAATCAGATTGGGATGCCCAAGCCAATTGGGCCACCCAATCTGAGGATCTGATGGGAGATTTGATCTCACCCAATTGTTGCACCCAAGCTCCAGTCAAAGCTGACTTGGGACTCATCCCAACTGAAAATTTTCCTTTCAACCCACTCAATGGTGCACCGAACTCATCCGCACCACAAAAAATTTGTCCAACATTGGTAAAACAAAAAGCAAAGGCTAAAGCCAATGCAACTCTTTCTGCAAAAATTAACAAAAACCCCGATAGCATTGCTGCTAACACCCACACTGCTGTGAAGGCCCATGGGGATCTAAAGGAGGCTGGTGGGCTTGGGTGCCCATCCCCTCGCACCTAAGGTGCAATGGGGGAAACGTTCACTTTAGGGACGCTGAATATCGCCGGACTCAAGGCCTCCCCATCCCGGGCTAGGAAACTGAGTTTTTTACAACACAACTTACCCGTGGATATCCTGGCCATCCAGGAGTCCCACTGTCCATGAGGTTCCGAGGATGCTTGGAAAACAATGCTCCTCCCATCCCTATCCTTTTGGTTGAAGCACTGTGGGGTGCTAATTCAGAAAAATAAATTTTTCAAATTTTTATCTTCAGAAACATTCCTAAATGGCCAAGTTCTTGTTGTCACTTTCTCGTGGGCCAACATAACGCACGCAATCATCAACATCTATGCCCCAAATGGTGCATGCAAGTGTTGGGAATTTTTCTCATTGGTCAAATCCCTCCCGCTACCCCCAGGCTCTTTCCTAGTCAGCAACATGAACTGTTGGCTAAACACACCAACGGACTGGTGGCCTTCCTCGCCTTACGCCCCCCAGGGTCATGTAGAACTGTGCGTTCTAAAGGCCACCCTCAGGTTAATGGATGCGCTGCCATGACATGCCCCACTGCTTGAAAACATGACATGTCCCCACGTCCACAATGGCCAACAAAGGTCCATGACCCACATTGACCTTATCCTAACGCCGGCAAAATTCCAACCCCACATCTCCCACTTCAAAACAACAAAATAGAATCTTCTGACCATCGACTGGTCTCACTAACCTACCACCTACCTGTCACAGCTGCTAAGGCCCCACATTGGTGCAAAATCTGCCCCTCCGAGCTCGCATTGCCAGGATTTTCCACGTGAGTGGAAGCGGCAACTTTGGCAAAAAAGTTTGTTGCACCATTTTGTGCGGACCCCATTTCCACATGGGCAACTTTAAAGGATGACATCATCCACCACTCTCGCCATCTCTCCTCCAGATGCTCACGAGCCACATTGGTGGTCATTTTGCGCACTCTGGCAGAGTTGGCACACCTGGAGTCCAACATCCCAGCTACAGGATACAGCTCTGCATGGGGCCGGAAGTGGGCAGAGGCAGCTGCCCACCTCAATGCACTTAAAAGGCAACACAAACATCATGTTTGTGTTCAGTACAGGGCCACACGCATCACAAAAAGCAACAAGTGCACCGCATATTTCTTTAAAAAAAATTTGCACTATGCCAGAGCGTGGCCTGCACACAGGTGTGAAGATCGGATGATTCCATTGTGGATATGCCAGCTGAAGTGGCAATTGAAACACAAAATTACTACTCCAAGTTGTACCAATCCGATCTAATTCAGCCAGCTGAAGTGGCAGAATTTCTCAACCGAGCCCACATCCACACCATTTTCCAATACCCGTAAATAATGAATTTGATTACTCCAACTGAACTATGGACAGCCATTCGCGGTGCGCCAAACCAAAAATGCCCAGACCCAGATGGCATTCCATATGAGTTCTAAAAAAAGTATTTCAAATATATACCCCCATTGCTGCTCGCCTCACTTAACCAAAGCCTGTTGGAAATGCGCCTCCTACCAGGAGGACATGAGGCCTTTACCGTCACACTCTTCAAGAAAGGGGATAAGCTAGACTTAGCCAACTGGCGCCCCTTTCTCTAACAAACACAGATACTAAAATTTTAACAAAAATCATGGCTAACCGTTTAGGGACTGTAGCATCTGCCACCATCTCCCCAGAACAATTTGGTTTCATACCCAGAAGGTCAATTTGGGATAACGTGCACTCTGTGGCTAATGTATATCAATCCACAGCCTCTGGGGCACTTGTATTCCTGGACCAACAAAAGGCCTATGATAGAGTAAACTGGGAATACCTCAGGGCCTGCCTCCATCAATTCCGCCTACCCCCTCACTTCATCAACTGGGTGATGCTGCTCACGGAATCTGCAACAATGGCAGTACGTGGCCCTTGCTTACTAACAGAATTAGTCCGCCCTCAAAGGGGCTTGCGACAAGGGGACCCCCTCAGCCCACTCTTATACAACTTCAGCCTTGACCCACTACTGCGAAATGTTTGCCCAACTCACCAGGGTCCATGTGCCAGGCCAAGCCCCAGTCAAGATAATGGCGTTCGCAGATGATTGTGTGGTTGGGGTGTCCAATAATCAATATGCACGCGCGCTTGAAGCTCTCATCCAGGAGTATTCCCGGGTAAGCAATGTGGCACTGAACACTTCCAAAACCGAAATCATCCTCCTTGGTCAGTTTCAGAACTGCTGGACCCCAGCAATTAGTTCCCAACCCAGCCCATCTGCTCGCCCACGTCCTCGCCCTACTAACTCAACACACACCGCCCCACTGGTGCTCCCCTTTGTGCCACGTCCTACCATAGGACCAGTATGCCATCTGGGCATGTGGATGGAGGAAGGCGGATACGCGTCAGCAGTAATGGAGTGCCGTATTCTGGACAACGTGATGAAGCGAATTGCCTCTCTCAGAGCCCACCCTACTTCCCTTACTGGCAGGGTTGTTTTAGCCAACTCTATGCTCCTCTCCAAAGTCTGGTTTGGAGCCCACGCCATCCCCTTCTCCCTGAGCTTTTTCAAATCCTTGTATGCCCTTCTGCAAGGATGGCTTTGGTCAGGCCGCCCACCACCAGTACGGCTAGAGGTCATGTTTGGCCCTCATCATCATGGTGGCATGGTCCCGATTGACTTCAAAGCCCATGCTGCCAAGATCCTGGGCACCTGGATTGCAGCCGTCACTGCCCCTACACTCCCCTCCCAACACTGGTCCTGCGCGGCCCACTCCAACTTCTCCCGCGCCTTGGGCCTTAACAATCCATCGAACCCTTACTCCTTGATGAAATACCTGGATTCACACCCATTGGCCACAGGTCCTCACGGGACTAAAACCCACTGCAAACGAATCCTACTCTCCATGCAGAGCGCTGAGTGGAGAATTCATATTAGCAGACATACAATCCAAAGAGGCCGCCCCTCTCCTCAATTCACACAAGAGGTACAGGGGCTACCCATCCATGATGGCGTGATCTCCATTCGGCCCCATGTCCTATCCAGGGTGGAATACCTGGACATGATGGACATCCCTTACTCCATTGAGACCCAAAAAACTATCTGGAAATATGTACACCATCCTCTGTTGCAGCCTCAAGTCCGCTTCCATGTGTGGCGCTGCCTGAGGCGGGTGTATCGTACAGCTGAGCGCTCTAACGCTTTACACTCATCCTGTGTAGTGTGTGGCCAGTATGGAACGCTGTTCCACCGCCTGGAGAAGTGCCCTACCTCTAAAGTGATATGACGCGAAGTACAACGCCTGCTGGGCCAGGATCAAACGCATCCCTTCAGTCTGTCAAGAGATGTTTTCTCTTTCAATGGCCTCCTCTCTTCCACCCTCCCTCCATGCTTTAGTGGTTGCAATTGCCATGTGGACCATCCACACGATTGTCTTAGATGCCATCGCAGGCTCCACCCCCACCCTCCCAGAAGCTGTCCACAGATTCCAGTCTCATTTGGTGGACCACTTTCAAGTGTGGATGTTTGGATACCTCCCACCGCGTTGCTGACAGCTGGTCTCCTCCTGGTTCCCAGTCTGGCTCATCAAATCAGACCCCTTCCTCCACACGTGTTCAGTTGTGGCTACGGCCCCTCCACACGTTCCCTCCCCTCCCCATAAGTGGCGTTCCCGCTGGCAACAAGAGATAGCATCGCTTCTCTGGGGTGCCTTCCCTGGTACTAATTTTTGTCTCTTCTGAGTCATATTCGGAAGTGTCTGTCCCATGGTTGGCCTTCCCCACAATAAATATAAAAAAAATTAGTATATATACTTCTTGTATTAGGTTCTCAAGTAGTTATTTGTAATTTCCAATCTTATATCAAATTATATATAAGTTTAAATCAAACTAAAAAATTTATTTTATTACATCTCCAAAACCACAAAGCTAAGAAATTAAAATTCCATGTCAATTATTAGCTAATAAGCACCTACTAAGAAACCATATAAAACTAGCTAAGGCATCTATTAGATGATCAGGTGGTAATCATTTTATTGATAAAGTTTCAGCTAAAGGTTGGCATTATTTAATTGATTTAATGTATTTATTAGGTTTGCTTACCAAGTGTTTAGCCTAGTAGGGTAAATCTTGATTTCACAATGCTTTGGGTTCTCTTTATAACAGGTTCAAAGCATATAATCACTAAAAACATCATTTTCCCCCTTTCCACTTATTACACTGGTCTACAAAAAATATGGGTTTCACTTTCTGTTGCAAAATTAATTAATTCTAACAAAATTGGGTTGATAAACAAGAATATGACATCAGGAAATTTCTCAGCTCTTCATCCAGAGATATTTGTTGTGTATAAATATATATATATATGGAGGAGTGGTAGCATGGGTTGGTTCTTGCTCCACTTGGGGTCAGGTTTTGATTGACACAAGTTCAAAACCAGCACAGGCTAAAATAACTTGGCGTGGTATATCTGTCCCAAGGTTGCCCCACCTTGTTTACTTTATATATATATGTAAAATATCTTCCTTCAGACTCTTAACTACTTAATTATTCATTGGAGAGTTTCTGTTATTTTAGTTTTAGTATGTTGTTTACTTCTGGGGCATCTCTCATGACATTTAAAAGATAGTCTGCAAGATTAGATGATGTCCACTTCCTGATACATTATTTCTGTCATTAAAATATCTTGATAGAAGTGCTCTCAATGTTTTCACTCAAAGCGCCGCAGTTGCTTAGGAGAAACCAAGATGATAGTGCCAAACTGGATCTTAAGTGACATATTGCAACTTAACTCTTAGTATGTCTTCAGAAGTTCATTAACGGATAGATTATAAGTTTCAGCTCTTCAATTTCCCAAAATTTGTAAGAAACAGTTTTATGGTTCTCTAAGCTGTTTTCTCATTCCCTCATATGTTTTACAGCAAATTTATTGTGCCTAGTTTCCCATTATTTTACAGTAAAAGTAATGATAATATGCTATTTTTACTAATTGAGTCATTTTATGTTTTTGAAAGCAAAAGTCACTTCACCACACATATCAAAGTTCTTTTGTATTATTAACACATTTAAAAGGCATATTCAAGTTAAATAATATGTAATATAAAACAAATAACAGATTGGGATAGTAAAATAAATGTTATGAATATATTATTTGTGCCTGTGAAATAAATAATGGTTTGTGTTACTATGTACAAATCATGATATCCTATGTAAACTATTTGTTCTTACAACTTCAAAGACAGCAGTTTGCTAAGAAAATAGAACTAATATTTTCCCTAAGCATAACAAATGACTTAATTAAAAAATAGCTTCTCTTGTGAAAGTATATTTTACTTAATGCTAGAAACCCATAGCTGTAACAAAATGAAGATTACTAACATTATAACAATACCCTCTAATGCAATAATTTAATATACCCTGTATCTAAAGATAATGAGAGCTAATTAAACTTTCTATACATCTTATTATTTTATTTCACATTAAGATTATAGGAATTGTTATATTGACTTTAAGAGGGAAGGATACCCCAGTGGTAGAATATGGATCCTCTACAGCTTCCTTCCCAAATTCAATCCCAGTGATGAACTTTGGGTAGGGGACGATTATGGCTGTGTTAGTGTTGCGCACCAATGCCCCAAACTAAGATAGTGAATAGCAAAGGCGGTCCATGGAGTTCCTGGCCTATCATATGCTGCGCATGGAGGTTTTCAGGTTTTATCCTCCTTTCCCAATTCTTCAATTCTCCTTAATTGGTGCAGTATTGTCCCCTAAGTTAGCCCACCTAGAATAAAATATAATATAGATGACTTTAAAAGATTTTAATGTAGACCATGTTATTATATTATTATAATAAAATTGATAAAAGATACTAGGATAAAAGTATAAAGAAAGATATGGTAATTGGCTATTGGGGTGTAACTTGTTATCTCTCTGGAGATGGTTTGGATTATAACAATTCTATAAACTATAAAGGCTAAGATGAACCATTTTTCCTCTTCTCATCTCTTAATATCATTTTAATTTAATAAAAAATTACTAAAAATATAAAAAGTTAAATTAGCAAGGAAGATAAGGCTTGATGGTCCCTGCTGTGTCCATTAGGTTGTACAGGACCTCACACACTTTTGGTCATTGGAGTACATCTACCTGAGAGACCTGCCACTGGAAAATATTGCATACTTAGGCACTCACTAATGATCGTTGGGTGGCTCCTCCTCCTCCAAAACTGAGACTAAGCCACTTCAGATTAACAAGTATCTCCTTTGTCATTAACAAGTCTGTTAAGTCAGATGTATATTGAGTCAAGAGCATATGCATGAAAGCCCATGTCCTACTCATTGGATTGTAATAAAAATTTGGTCCCAAGATGGGCAGAACTGCCACGCTTGATTTAGTGAAATGCCACAAAAGGATGGAATGGATGTCCTGCAGAAGTATTGACTATGAAATCTTTTGCTGCTAAAGCAGCCTCATAGAAGGTTGGAACAAAAATTCCTTCCCCCAAAAAAGTATACAAGGACCTTTAATTAAAAACCAAAAGAGCCATTTGGCGTGCTCAATTTTAAGGGCCAAGGTAAAAATCAAAACTCATAGGAACAGCATTGGACAGTTATCAGCACCCTTAGTAACTTTTATTGTCATCACACCTATCAGATAAATAAAACATTCACTATACCTTCCCAAATTAGTACCAAAATAGACTCCTTTATTGTGTACAAAATTGATAGCAAAAAAGATGGATCACTTTTTTTCTATAAAAATAATTGGTCTCCACAGAATATTTGGGATTGGATAAAGTGGCTAAAATTTTTCTACAATTCAATCATCAAGTTTGGCCATATAACAAATATTAGACAACCACTAAGGCCAAGCTCATGACTCAGTTTAGAGTATGAAAAGTATTAAGAATTGTGAGTTTAGAATCTACTTTAAAAACCATTATATGCTGTCTCAATATTCAGCTCTCTGTCAGTCAACTTAGTAATCAATTATTTCTAAAACTTGCATCTCACGTTTTCTATATTTTTGTCTTAACTATTTTCTACCTCTTTTTTTAAACTTTTGTATTGATATGCCAAATTAAGTTTTCATTATTAGTATAACCCCAGGCCCAGCAGTTCCTTTATGGCTTGGCCTTGAAGCGCCTCTAAATTTATGGTCCCAGAACTACCAGTTGTCTATAAGCTCTCCATTAAATTCTTATCTGCTAGTAAATCATTAGTCCATGCAGTTTTAGCCTCCTATTGTTCTTATAAATCTGTAACTATGTCTCAGAAATGTTCTATGGGACAGCAATAATGGGTTTTATGTCCAACTCTTTAATAATTTAATATGACACTCCACATTATTTCCATGTTAAATGGAGCTTTAGAAACTCATTTTTTAACTATTGTGACAGGGATAACCTGATTTCATATTTTAATAATAGTGAAGCAAGATACTAACTCATCTGCATTTATATGACATTGATTACAAATAGTTAATATGATAGTTAAGAAGCCTATTAGGAATTTATGTTATGATTTTGTCTAGCATCATTTTTAATTTAATATGTTGTACTACAGATCTACGCTTAATTACTATCTAAGAAATATATATAACAAAAAGGACATTAGGCGTAAAAACCATTCTTGTTACTGAATTTTAAGTTCAATTTATAGTTTTGTATTCATATAGGTAAAAACTACTTTTGTATTGGCTACTTGGTGGGTATTTCACATTCTATTTTACCAAATTAAAAATATTCACATTTTTTAAGCAATTCATTTTTGAGCACCTACCTTGCTGGAGCTCAGCGAAATTTAAGTTTGTGCATAATTTCAGACTAATTTGTTTTGCCAAAAACTTTCATAAAGGTCAACAGTTTGTCAATCTGATAGTGCAGTTAGAATTTACACTGACCTTAGGCTTATTTCCCACCCTCATGCGTCCTATTTTGCCAATGTTTTCTAGTAGCCTCCCACAATTCTAAAAAGAAGTCTAGGAATTCTATCAGTTTTTTGGATCACTAACAAGTCCATTTTTACCTCAGTTAGAATAACTATAGTCTAACTTGAGATTTTTTTTTGCTTTTCTTGGTTATGCCAATCCTAAACACCTTTAGGACTTATGTAGCAGAAGACAACCTGTTACAGGTATGACATCCTGTTAAGTTGGCTCTTATTATGGGCTTTATTGTCACTAAATATTTTTCTCTAAATGATGGAAGAGTTGCTGTTGTGTTAATATCTTGGGTTGAGTTCTGAATCAGGAGCTGCAATGTAAAAAAATTATAATACTTAGTTGCCTTTTAAGTGCTATTAAATAAAAGGAGTACCATGAAGGGGCAACTCATAAGTTCTGGGAAGGCGCATAACTATCTATGCTATAAAAAGGCTGCACATGTCTAGTTGATAAGTGTTTCTTAAGTGACATAAAGTTTCCAAAATGTCTCCTAGGAGCCTATATAAATTTTTATCTATTTCTAGGAAGCTGAGTACCCAGATAATATGATATGGTTAAAGCAATACTAAAACCAAGTATGATAGGGTTTTTAATTTTTACATGCAAATTATTAGTTACTTTATAAGGTACTTTTTTGTAAATCTGTGCCCTTAAAGGTTTACACAGCATTTTTGAAAACTCTATATTACCTTATATAATTAAATTATTAAATAGACTGTTTACTACACTTTATTATCATGAAAAATAAATAATTATAGTTTTTGTTTTTCCTACTTAGATAATTATAAAAATAAAGGTATAAGTAATAAAATAGAAATAAACACTTCATTGGAGTAAGAAACCTAATGAGAACCTAGTTTATATACTCAGGATTTTGTTTTAATTAACTGAGGCAAGACAACATATATACTCAGGATTTTGGGTAATTTAATTTAATATATATAATTGATGTATGTCTTAATGTAAATGCACGTATGGACAATCTCCAAACTGTGCAGAAAACATTGTGATTCCTGGTTAAAAAAATACATATTTCTAGCCATTATGCCAGTACAAATATTACCTTATAAGCTATCTAATACTTTGTGACTATAATTCTATTTTAGTTTCTAGGTAGATGAAAAGATTCTTGAGACTAAGAGGCAACTATTACAGTCACAAACAATTTTTATTATATCATACCTTCAATTTTATAATTTTCCTTCACAAAATAAAATTTGTAGCAATAGGAATTTTTATTATTGAATGGGATTTTTTTAAATTCCATAACCTTATTTAAAAATATATGATCTTTTTTAGCACTATGTGGTCCCAAATATATAAGCTCTTTTAGTGGCGAAACTAAAGAATTAGTCTAAGCTCTTTTATGAAATCCAATACTAGATAAGATGCAATTAGAACATGTAATGAGGTATATTTATTAATCAAAATATCTTTTACACTTTTATGGATATTTGAGAATTTCTCTATATATAAAATTCAAGAGTAAATGAGGTTAAAAAGCTTATCAATAGCTATTATAAATTAAAACTTAAGACTGGTAAACTATTAATGACATGGATACTTAAGCCATTCACTGATTTTTAAAAAAAATCTCTGTTTTTTGGCCTTAAATTTGGCACAAATTTCTTAGCGATGTTCACTTTTTTAAGCTCATTTTGGACCTTGTTGTAATAAAAATATTTGATAAATTTTAAAATAATTCTATATAAATCTAATTTTAATTGGATGCATATATGTGTTTTTAGCACTAGTGGTGCCCAACCCAAAAAGGGGAACCACCATGCATCTTTAATTTGCAAATAGGCCAAAAAAGGGAATATCATAAATTAAAAAAATCCTAATATAGCCCCTAGGTTATCAGCCTAGGAAGCCATATCAGAAGGCGAAGAAGCTTTGGGGAAACTTTTGTCCAGCGCCCGCTTTAGCTGGCAGACCATGGTGGACAACATAGGGGTAGGGGTTCAGCGACATGGGGCATGAGGAAATATAGCTGCAGGTTTTCTTTGTTTATGAGGCCAGCGGTATCCATCGCCTCAACTGCATATATGTGTTTTTAGATTTATATACTCTCAATTTTTGAATGCATGTATGCATTTTTAGATTTATATTACCCCCAATTGCCGCCCTGGGTTCTGCTCACTTAACTTTGGGGATTTTGAACTTGGGGCATCAAAAGGGGTATTCAGTTGCACATATTTGACACTAACCAACTAAGCTTAAACTTCCTGAGAGAGCTGTAAACTTGACACTCGCACACCAACTGAGCATCTTCTTTACAAATAATCCTAGGTGTGCATTGGAATCTTCTCTTGACCCAACAGAGTTTATCTCAACCTCTTTCCTTACAAGCCTAACCTTACAAAAAGTCCATCTCAAAACGAGTGTCTTCTTAAAAACAGGTTATTTCAGACTGGTTACTGGAAATTGCTTCAGATAAAGGACAAACTTAAGATTCTGTGAAATAGACTATTTGTTAAGATAAAAACTAAGTACTTTTATACTAAATACTAAAGAATCAAGATGTAAAGTAAATTGAGTGGAGAATTGAACAATGGATTGGAAAGATTTTGTATCTTCTTCAGGAACCTCGGAACTATCTCTCCTTCATTGACTTCTCTCTTGGGCACTCATTTTCTCAAGCTCCTGAATTCATGCACTGTGGCAGTGTGTGGAGCCTTTGGTATCAGGATCATTTGTTCCGTGGCTCCTGTGCGCTTTGGAGTCCAAATCTTCATTACCATAGGTGGACTTATTGTCCAAGTTGCTTGATGGCACCGTTTTTCTTTTGTTTTGATTGTTTCCCTTTTTGGTGAACCATTCAGCACCTAAATTGTTCTGTTACTCTTAATTTTACTCAAACAAATATTGCCATTTTTGGAGCTAAACTCATCTTGTTTTAATAATCCTTGCGCTTCAATCAGTATTTCCTCAATTCTACCAGAGGTCAAGGATTACCAGTTTCATTATGTGCAAAATCCATGACACCACCCCTTCCAAGACGAGACTGAGGGTAGGATCTGAGGTGTCAAGCATGGACTCCGTTGAACACAATATTGGTTGCATCATTTCAGATGGAGTATTCATGGCTCCTCTTGGCCAGTCAGTTGATGGTCCAGTCCAAATGGCTTGAAGCTTCTCAGGCTGGCTTCCGTGGATGTGGTAAAAAAATACTTTATCGTTGACTCCAAATTCTGGCAGTTTGATATGTCTCTGACTGTCTTTCTGCCCTTTTGGGTACTTTGCTCGATGTTCTTTTTAGCTTCTAGTTGTATGAATATGAGATCATCCGCCAACTCTTGCTGATAGTTCCCAGGAGGTAAGTTCTTTCAATCTGCAGCAATTATTGGAGCCAACAGGGTAGGTAAGGCGTCTTCTTTCCCATAGAGCGCCTTGAAAGGAGTCATCTCAATGACTCTATGGTGGCTAAGTTTGTAAGCAAACAGTGCGGATGGTAAGAGAATATCCCACTTTGACTTGCAGCTAACTGATAGCTTCTTGAGGATCCCAGCTAATGTCTCATTTACTCGTTCCACACTTCCGTTTAATGATGGTTTATAGGGGGTAGTGAAAAGCTGTCTCCCCCCTACTAAGTCCATAAATTTACTCACTTCTTCAGAGATGAAGTTCTTCCCATTATCTGATAGCAAGATCTGGGGACAACCATGTTTTGTGATAATCTGATTGCGGAGGAATCAGGCGGTGGTCCCTATGGTGTATGTCTTGATCGCCGCTGCCTCAATCCACTTTTTGAAGTGGTTAATTGCTTCTATAATGAACTTGTTCCCACTTGAGGCAGTTTGTAGTGGTCCAACCACATCAATAGATTCATTGTGGTAAGGCGTGGATGGAGGGATTGGTGTAAACTCGAACTTCTTTTCCAACGGTCTAAATCTTACACATGGGACACACATCTCCAAGGCTTGGTGCACCTCGTCAGTCATAGCCTCCCAATAGAACCGGTCCTTAAGATAGGCTAGAGTTTTCTGAAATCTTCCATGTCCCACGTGTTTGTGTGCCTCCATCATTACTTCCATTTGATTGCTAGGTCTCACATATAGATACCATTTCCCCATAAAAAACTTCTAGAGTTTTCCATCTACTCTTTGCGTGCCCTTTGAACATCTTCTTAAAATTGACTTGACCTCTTTAGTCTCTTCTTCCCATTCCTCTTCAGGGAATCCAATTAGGTCATAAAGTCAATCGCTCCTATGCACATGCAAATGGAACACAGGCAATCTTGAGAGCCCATCTTCATTCAAGTGGTTGCTTCTGGCCCTGTGTATAAATTCAAAGTCATATCCTTGAAGCTGAACAGCCCATCTGGCTAGCCTCCCATTAGTATCCTTCATGTTCCTGAGCCAGCATAAGTATGCATGGTCCATTATGGCTTTGAAGTGAACTCCATATAGATATGGCTGAAAGTGCTTCACTGCTCTAGTCACTGTAAGACATTTACGCTCTGTAACAGTGTAGTTTCTTTCTGCTTTGATAAAGACCTTAGAATAATATTCTATGGGATGATGTTGGTATTTTTGCCCATATTCCCAGCCTTCTAGATTACCTGGTATCGCTAGGGAAAAAATTCCTTAAAGTCGAAGTGAATTGGAAATTGGTTGACCCAAATTTTGGAGGAACTACGTTTGGGGGATTTTAGGATATTTATCTGGTCATATCCATTGGGGAGAAATCTGGCTGAATAACTAATATCTCATTGGGTGGAGCGGCTGACGAAATAAGGTCATCTGATAGTAATTAACTATCAGGTGTACCAATTGGGATCAGTTGGGTTTCATCACCAACTGATTGGAAATGTTTAATGAGTTGCGAGGCGAGTGATGCTGCCTTCAACTAGTGAATTAATTAGTTTCTAGCCAATTATGGATGATTTGCTTGGATCGAGAGGAAAACGTTAAGGATAAATTTCTGACTCTCTCCATTTGAGGTCTCAAGGATGTCTAATGTCAGAATCCTAGTCAGGATGGGGAAGACCATCGCTGCCAAGAAAAGGAAGGGTGATTCAATGGCAACAGCTACCGTTTCATTGAAGAGGTGTCAACCAAGGGTTAGACAGCTGAATCCCCTATAAATTCCCTAGAATTCACTACAATAAAAAAGAAGTAAAACACTCAAGAAGTAATACACTGGAAAATACTCACTGATTGACACAAGTTTACAGTCAGTAAAGAACTAATAAAGAAACTT